>JAWNNJ010000571.1:0-47211 GCA_035045125.1 Hypselothyrea guttata
TGGCAATACAGTCATACCCCAAGGCCCAAAAGACCTATAGATTTAAAAGCAGGAAATTCAAAAATAAATAAAAATAACAAATAAAAACACACCCATACAAATAAAGATCTTCACCTACCACTGTGACCCGCCTAATTAACAATATTATCAATCACTGAATATATACATACTAACGCATGACTTGCACACACACAACACCCCCTTCCCTTTCAATAATAACATACTACTAAAAGTCAACCATGTTAGCAGATACTTTTTCACTCTGATCCCCCTCCCCCATGCAGGACAAAGCACCAATAGATTAACACCATGGACAATACATACCACTTAAACGAATGGGAACCCAACATGAACTATGACAACCAAGATAACGAACACATAAATGAAGACAACGAACTGAAAATACTCACATGGAATGCTGCTGGCCTTAGAGACAAACTCATTGAACTTGAAGAACACATTAAACATAACAGAATTGATGTAGCCCTAATAGCTGAAACACGACTAATTGACTCAGACTCTGATTCAATAAGCATTAAGGGATACTACCTATATACAGCCAATCACCCGGCAGGCAAAAGAATAGGCGGCTCAGCTGTACTAATCAACAACCGCATCGATCACATTGCCCTGCCAATAGTCGTAACAGAGGCTCTACAATGTATCCCAATCAGCCTCAGCTACTCGAAACAACACTGCATCAACCTCACTGCCATATACTGCTCACCAAACAAACACCTAACTAGCCATGCCTACAGTACACTCTTCAAGACATTTAAACCACGTTTCCTTATTGCTGGCAATTGGAACACCCAACACTGCAAATGGGGCAACAAAAAATCGACCACAAGCGGCAAAATGCTATATGCCAGCATAAAATACAACAACTACAAGATCCTCTCCACAAAATCCCCCACATACTACCCAAGTGATGCTAACAAAAAGCCAAAAGCCACAGAATTCGCAATCCATCATGGCATAGAAACCAAAGAAGAAGAAATACATATTAGAAGCCCCGGCCCACCTACCGTTGCTACTGCTACTACCAATACAGGCTACCAATATAAAAGAAACAATACAAAACATCCTCTCATATATCACAGCTTTGACCTAAGCTCTAATCACCTACCATTGACTATAAGGCTCCCGCAGATGGCAGACATAATACCAATCAAAAAACCACTGTTGCCTAACAATGAAGTGATTACTGTCAATCGCTTTCAGAGATGGCTCAATTCTAACACCAACCTAAGCCAAACATTAACCAACCGCCACGATATTTCTAACGCTATTGAACAACTAACACGCGACATTTACCAAGCGGCTGAATACGCCTCCTTGAACACAGATGAGATCCAAGAAACAGAAATAACAGAATCAGTACAATCAGCTTCACAAATACTGGCAACAGAAACGCCACCATTGTCTGCAGGTACATGGACATCTCTGACATCGTCCCCTTGGAACTCCTCATCACCCTTATCACCGCCATCTCAACTGCCGCTGTCGATGTCGGAATCGACAACACCCAGCAACAGTGAGTCATCAGTCACAACATCCAGTGTCAGCCGTTTCAACAAACACAAACAAACTAAAACCATTCGTAAAGCCTTGACGCTCAAAAGACGTTTAAAGCACTCAATGCTAATCCACAAAGACAACAATGCTAAAGCACGGTATAAATCTGCAAAAAAATACTTATTGAAAAATCTTGTCAAAATTAAAACTGAAAAAACTGACAAAATCCTATCAAATATTGCAACAAATGATGCCGATAGCATGCTTACACTTTGGAATCTTATCAGCCAAGTAAACAACCAACGAATACCAAATTTCCCACTAAAAAAATGCAACACTGAAAAGGTAAACAACACTGACAACAGTGATGAAGAATCAAATGACGATAAAGGACCCAAACACAACTGGTGTAAGACACAAACTGAAAAAGCAGAGGCGTTTGCTGTACACTTAGAGCAAAGATTCAAGCCATTTCTGCTTAATACACCAAATGAACGTGATCACATAGAGACAGCTGTCAACAATAATAATATTAATAATAATAATAACTACAATAACATCGAACAAAACCTCATAAACGATGAATGCAACAATCCTAATCATCAACTACAGCAACAACAAAGAATCCGACCTGTTTCAATCGACGAACTTAAAAATGAAATAAAGATTCTAGAAAATAACAAAGCCCCTGGCCAAGACAAAATTGATAACCAAGTCATAAAAGCTCTACCTGAAGTAACCCTACGACAACTAGCGTTCATATACAATAGTGCCTTACAACTGGAATATTTCCCAGAACAATGGAAAATGGCCACAGTAATTATGATACCAAAACCAAAGAAACCAACAGATCAACTGTCTTCATACAGACCAATCAGCTTACTCTCAGGACTCTCAAAACTACTAGAAAAATTACTACTAACGCGACTCTACGAACACCAACCATTTGCAAGCACAATACCTGACCATCAATTTGGCTTTCGCAGTGAACATAGCACAGAACAACAACTGGCACGTGTCACACAATTCATACTAAGAGCATTTGAAAAATCTCGCTTCTGCTCTGCTGTCTACATTGATATACAAGAGGCCTTCGATCGTGTATGGCACACTGGCCTTTTCTACAAACTTAAGACCATTCTATCACCTCCACTATATAACATAATTCGTGACTATCTGTCCCATCGAACCTTTGTAGTGCAGAGTCATGAAAAAGCCAAATCCAGTCCCAAGAAAATCATGGCAGGCGTCCCGCAAGGCAGCGTCCTTGGACCAATACTATACACAGTCTACACAGCGGATCTACCAACACCAAACTTAATATCTCACCTACATAACCCATATGAGATATCAACAATGCTGGCCACTTACGCAGATGACACAGCTATCATGGCATCAGCCAACTCAGCAATAGACGCAGCCAGCATGGTTGAACTTATGCTCAATAATCTAACTAACTGGACCAACAAATGGTGCATCAAAATAAACCCCAACAAAACTATACATGTACTGTACTCTGACAGAAATGCCCAGCGAGAATATGGCCCAACCGAGCTCTACACCCCAAAAATAATGGGGCAATACATTACCAATGAAAAAATGCACACATATCTTGGCGTCACCCTTGACAACAAGCTATCGATGTGTCGACATGTAAATAGCCTAATATCTAAACTTAAATTGCGCAGAAATAAGCTACTGTGGCTATTGAATAGAAGAAGCAAACTAACCCTATCCTGTAAACTTCTACTAAACTCCCAACTCATAGCCCCCATCTGGCAATATGCCATACCAGTCTGGGGCTCTATTACTAGTGAAGAACAAATAGGAAGAATTGAGACTTTCCAAAATAATACGCTCAGACTCATTACAAATACCAGGCCAAACATAACAAGCAGTAGAATGCTACAACTCCTCGAACATGAAACGGTCGAGGAAACATATGATAAACTATCCAAACGATATGCCATCAGGCTTAGAAACCATCCGAACATAGAAGCGAAAAAACTTCTTGCTCACCCATATATTCCATCCTACTTAGCGGACAGCCGCAATCGCTATCTTGAACACTACAAAAACTATATCGAGCCCGAACGCCAAAGCCTACCAACTCAATATGTATTAACAATGAATAAATTTCATGCACCCCAATACATAGCCCATTTGCGCAATATGAAAGACGATACCCTGCAAAAAATAGAAACTTTTAAAGCCAAGCTTAAAAACGACTTTAACCCACTAACTAGAAAATACACATCATGCCCTCCAAAATCCCCTACTCGATTGAAACAAATCAAAGGTGACATTAAATACCTACGCAGACAAGTTGCAAAACTAGATCAAAAAATAGCTAAATATAGCCAAAAAACAGATAACATTTATCAACACACGCCGCCATTACCATTGTAAAACAATACAATAATATGGAAATATAGTGAACAAATACACAAATATAAAGGTCCTAAATTGACCCAATACCTGAATCATTACAACTTCTGCTGCCACATACTTAAGTACCTCAATAATCAAAAAAATAAATAAATAAAAACAAATGAATATATAGATATAGTCAATCAATAATAATCATCTCCATACACAGATATCATGACTAAAAGACCCCAACACAATGAGAAAAGGATGAACTCTGACAGTGAAACCAAAATCACAATATGGAACGCAGCTGGCATCAAGAACAAAATATCAGATCTGGAGGAACACATTCACCAAAATGGCATCGATATTGCTATTATATCAGAAGCAAAACTAACCCAAGCAGACCTCAAAATGCTAAATATCAAAGGGTATGTAATCCATGCTGCACTCTTCCCGTCAGGTACTAGACGCGGTGGCTCTGCCATCATAATCAACAGCAGCATAGAACACTCTGCCCTACCCCCAATAACCACAGAAGCCATACAATGCGCCCCAATTAGTGTCAAACTCCCTGACCAGCCCCGCATCGTCATTGCTGCCATCTACTGCCCCCCGATGAGAGGACTCTCGGCAAAAACATTCAACCTATTGTTTGAAGTTTTTGAACCACGCTTCCTCATTGCGGGCGACTGGAACGCTAAACACCGCTGGTGGGGTAACACACGTGCTTGTAGCCGTGGAACACAACTGGCAGAAAGCTTACACTTCAATACTAATAATAATAATAGTAACAAATATAATATACTTGCCACTGGGTCGCCCACCCACTACCCGCGAGACCAACGCAAAAGACCCTCGGCCATTGACTTTGCTGTATACTGCGGCATACAAAACAAACACCTATACATTAGCACCCTACCAAAAACATCGAACCTTACCTCAGACCATACACCACTGCTAGTTAGACTCTCAAATAACCCCATAGAAACCCCATACCGAAAGTTGTTGTTACCTACTAATGCTAGCACCAAGAAATTCCAACTATGGCTAAACCACAACCACAATAGTGAACTCGATAACTACGATAACTGGTATGACGCTAAGACCGCAATTAAAGTGACTGACATAGCCACCAAAGAAGATGTTGATAGAGCAATCTCCAACATCACCAACAAAATCTATGAGGCAGCCAAATATGCTACTAGCCCCGCACTAGCACTCCCCAAACAGTCATCGATTCCGTCTTCGCCAACAACAACTGAGACTGAATCAGCAAAAAGACCATACCGACGCTTTCAAATCAAGCACACGCCAAATCGCCGTATACGTAACCTCCTAATAGTGAAAAAATCCTTTAAATATAATAGCTTAGGACTAGACAAAGATGTGGCCAAAAAGCTACACAAAAAAGCTGCAAACTGCCTCAAAAAGACTCTACAAAATAAACACACCAACAAACTAGAATCAACACTAGCCAACATTGACCCCTCGGACAGATACAGTGTACAGAAACTTTGGAAATTCACAAAGCAAATTAAAAGACAACCCACACCGAACTTACCAATTTGCAACAATAACTACAGTCATGGCATAAGCCGATGGTGTACAATGTCACATGAAAAGGCTGAGGCTTTTGCGCAACATCTCGAGAATAGATTCAAACCAATACTGCTGAATACACCAATCGATCGTGATACCATCAAAACTACTATCCAACAGAGACAAAACGAACAACTACAGCGCGCACACGTACGCCCCATCACAACTGATGAAATCAAAACACAAATTAAAAATCTCTCCAACGGCAAAGCACCAGGACTAGACAATATAGACAATCGAGTCATTAAACTTCTCCCAGATGTAATATTACACCAACTTACACACATATTCAATGCTGCCATAACCCTAGGACACTTCCCCCAACAATGGAAGACTGCTGTCGTTATTATGATCCCCAAGCCGGGTAAACCAGTTGATCAGCTCAACTCATACCGACCAATCAGCCTACTATCTGGCCTCTCAAAACTCTTTGAAAAACTCATTCTAAAACGTCTATTCGCAAACCAGAAATTCAATGAGGCCATACCCAGCCATCAATTTGGCTTCCGCTATGAACATAACACCGAGCAACAACTGGCACGAGTCACCCAATTCATACTAAAAGCACACGAAAATGGACAGTTCTGCTCTGCTGTATACATTGATATACAAGAGGCCTTTGATAGAGTATGGCACACTGGACTGTTCTACAAGCTCAGAACAGTACTACCGCCAATCCTCTACAACATCATACAAGACTATCTAACAAATCGCACTTTTATGGTTGAATGTAATGACGGGGCCAGATCCACACCCAAGCCCATTATGGCTGGAGTTCCACAAGGTAGTGTTCTAGGCCCAATCCTATACACAATTTACACAGCTGACATACCAATACCAACACTGAACCACAGCCCTAACCCCCTAAGCCACCACAGTAATAGCAACACCTTCAATGAATACAATAATAGAAGAGGACTTTTGCAGAGATCATCTCTGGCCAGCAATTCCATGCTCATTGCAACTTATGCAGACGACACAGTAATTATGGCTGCCTCTGACACTGTCAAGAAAGCCAATGCACTTGTTGAGGATACGCTAACACAAATAACAAACTGGGCAAACAAATGGTGTATCAAAATCAATGCGGACAAAACATCACATGTTTTATACTGCCTGCGTGACGACAGTGACGAACTAGGGCACCCAAACCAATATGGACCCAAAATCATGGGCAAACTGACCAATACCAAAAAATCGCACACATACCTGGGCGTTGCACTCGACAAAAAGCTTAACCTAAGTAACCATATAAATGCCCTTAGCACTAAACTAAAATCCCGTCGCAAACAACTTCATTGGTTAATTAACAAAAACAGCAAACTACCAATCACCTGCAAAGCCCTACTTTATAAGCAAATAATCGCCCCAGTATGGCACTACTCAATCCCCATATGGGGAGCTCTAATCAGTAACATCCAAATCAGTCGCATAGCCACCTTTCAAAATAACACCCTACGTCAAATCACAAATGCCCCACAAGAAACAACAAACAGCTCTATACATAACCAATTAAATATCAAAACATTTGATGAAATATTTGAACACTACTCTAGCAAATATGCCTCCAAGCTCGGCCGACACTACAACACTGAAATCAAAAAACTCATAGCTCACCCCTACATTCCATTTCGACTGGCCAAAAGCCGAAAGAAATATCTTGAGCAAGTAAACAAACACATTAGACCACTCTATAGGCATCTGCCACCAAACGAGATCAATATCCACAATCATAACACTAAATACATAGAAAACCTTAAAGATAAAAAACATAAACTATTGGGCGACATTGAATATCTTAGAAATATGCTGCCAACTGACCAAATGATGATCAATGAAATCCCCAAAGCGTCACTCGAAACAATGTCAACAGATACCCTACAAAAAACTAAATCAGAACTAAAACGCATCAAAAATCTCTACATTCAAATTAAGGAAATCAACCACTGCATTACACAATGCAGCCTATGACTCCATAAGAAGTCATACCCATAAATGAACTTGCACCACTTTCCAGCTACAAAAAAGCCTATAACACACATAGCCAACCTAAGCAACTCAATAGCTAACCCAGGCCCCCATCATATGTGCAACTGTGTGTGTACTAAGTCGTGTGAATGAAGATAAACGATTACTCAAGCAGGTCACTAGATGATCTCTGCTATAATCACTGAGCACACGCCGCGTACACACTCACAGAATGCACAGATGAAGGCAAAGAAAAACAAACACATGCCAAAATGAAACAGAAACCAGCTAGCAAATAGTAATTTTCTCTATACCACCTAACTACAACTGATTACAACATGCAAGCCTACCAACAAACCCACTATCTACCTACCTCCCACTCCCAAGCAGTAAATATATTAATAACAATCACTAACGGAACAAAACACTCATAACACAAAACACAAAAATGCAATAAATAAGAACAAATCTATATAATAACAATCTCCTGAACTAACCAAATTAGCGCATCAAATAAACAAGTACAAAAATATAAGAACAATACACTAGTAGCAACAACACTAAATCCCATCTCGACGAAGACCTAGCCCTCAATTTATCTAAAGCTCTAGTACAAAAATACAAAAACCAAAACTAATAGTATAGATCCACCTAAGCCCCCCCTCAGAGGCAGGCAGATCGTAGACTTTAAATCGCAATTTAATTTTACATAATACATACTTGATGCAAACAGCCTGAGATCCATTCTGCAAACAATCCAAACAATCCACCCGTTGACAGCCACAGCCACAAAACCTGAAAAGAGAGAAAGCTTAGTAACATGATAGTATGAACAAAGAGCATTAAAAACTAGATCACCTCCCCAACTTACCGCCCACTCAAAGCATGCAAAATGCAATACGTCGTACTGCATGCATACAAATTGAGAATGGTTAAGTGGGACTACAAAATCCAAATACAACAAGCTCCTCCACGTCACTATCCTGATGACACCAGTCCTCGAACCGCCCGACATGCAACAAAGAAATGAAAAGAATAATTACAGATCCTCCTCTAGGCAGCATAACAGTAAGGATTACGCACCAGCATAGCAAAACAATATGTAAAATTAACCAAGCACAAGACTGTCCCTTGCCTTGCCGAGCAGCAGCAATAAGTACCCAATGACGGCGTCAAGCGAACTGTTAAAAACGATAAACGAAAAGTAGAATTAAAACCAAAACCAAAAAACAACAACAATAAAACCTACATCAGCTATCAACTGATATAATACTCACCCCGTACATAGGCCAAAGCACATAGAGATAGAACTCGAATCCACCTGTCCCACGACTGCGCGATCGATGCAAACAACAAAGCAAAGCAAAGTAAAGAATCCAGAATCCATCATACACCACACTCCCCATCCGGACTAAGCGAGCAGCCTCAGAGCCTGAAAATAAAAAAAAAAGAATATCAGAGACCGAATGAACAAGCATACAAGCATACAAACATTACAAACTTAGCGCTGCACCACAGACCCATCCACTCAAAAAGCATGCAAATCGTGTGACAACACTACAAGCGCGATGCTCCTGCACGCCATCCTGCACACCAATTGAGACTGGGAATCAGGTGCAACGCGCATCCATGTACAGCACGTTCAGCGGCACAGTCCTGCTCGGCCGTAGACCCTGACCAACAAGCTGGATGGTCAAGCGAACCACAAGCTGTAAATAAAGAATAAAAATTAACAATAAATCCAAAGCAGCCATAGAACTCAACAAAATACTCACCCCACACACACATGCATAGACCAACACCAAGCGGAAATGCAGAAGTACAAGAAATACATAGAGCCAGAATTAGAACTTAGATTCGCCTGCCTTATGTCCACACGTTCGTTGCAAACACAAATAAAGTCCAATTCACTCCCCATCTAGTCCTTACTGACAGCCATAGAACCTGAAAAGAGCGAAAAAGAATATAAATGGCTGAATACAAAGAACAGCACACAAATAATAATAATAATAATAATACAAACCTAGCCCATCCACTCGGAAAGCATGCAGATCGTCTGATGGCATAGCATGCCCTATGCCCCCACATGTTGATCTGCATGCCTCTTGAGGTTCGGCAACATAGGTGCAACAATAGCTCAACATCGCCGTCCGGCCGACCCTAGACTTACTTTGGCTTTGACTCACCCGACATGAAATAAAAGTAATAAAAAAAAGAGACAAACATATTAATTAACAAATACAAGCATTAGACGACACACACCAGACCAGACTGGACTGCGTACCAGTGTAGTGAAATCAGTGGGAAATGTGAAATGCCCAATCAACCAACAAGTTGGCCAAATATCCAAAGTAAAGTTAAGAACCGTTTAACAATCCCAGAGAGACTCTTGCCAACTCTTGCCAACAGCGGTGTTTAGTGAACTATAAGAGCGAAAGAACAACAACAATAACAATAACAATAACAATAATAAAAAATTCCAACATAATCACCACATACATAGGCCAATACCAAACGTAAATGCATGGAGATAGAACTTGGATTCGCCCTGCCCACAACTGCATGTCCAATGCAAGCAGTAAAGAATCCAATATATCCCCCATCCAGACAATGCGAACAACCGTTGAGCCTAAAAAATGGAAAAGAACATCAGAGACTGAAAACATATGAGCACACAACTAGTACAAACCAAGCGCCACTCAAAAGCATACAAATTGACTGATGGCATAGCATGCCCTATGCCCCCACATGTCGATCGGCGCACCAACTGAGATTGGGCAGTAGATGCAGCAAAAGGTACAAGTACAATGCGCTCAGCTCCAGACTTTGGCTCGTTGACATGAAATAAAATGGAAAGAGAATAAAATAACTCAATAATACACTCTCCTCAAATAAAAACACATCAAATCAAACTACATACATACCAGTGTAATGCAAACAGCCAACAACCAGCAGCCAGCAGCCAACAGCATCGATTAGTGAAGTGTGAAAGTGAAAACTGAAAACAAAAACAAAAACAAAAAACCAAAAAGCATCATAAAAAATTGAAATCGCAATCGTAAATAATAAAAATAAAAATACAAGCATACCTGGAAATACAGGCAACAGCAAAATAATACTAATAATCAAACAAATCTGAAAAGATAAAAGGACAAAAAGTAAATAAGTGATTTCACCATATAATCTCAATCAAGCAATAAAAAACAACAACAACGATCCTAAATCAAACCTCAAACCTGCAACATCTGAGTAAGTCATCAAGAAACCTATCATCATACCATAAGCCTGCAAACTGCCCACTGTAACTGCCCGAGTCTCCTGCTCAAAGCCCCTGTAAATCTGCAATCATACTCAGTAGCCCTGTTAAAATCATTAAAATTGAAACTATTCTAATTAACCTTACTATTCGTCCACCTTAGCCATCTGAAGGCAATGCCATAATTCCCAAACTCATACTGCCACTACCTCCAACTAAAAAAGGCGCACATACACACACATACGCACTCAGACTACAACTACCTGAGTCTCCTGCTCAAAGCCCCTGTAAATCTGTAATCATACTCAGTAGCCCTGTTAAAATCATTAAAATCATTAAAATTGAAACTATTCTAATTAACCTTACTATTCGTCCACCATAGCCATCTGAAGGCAAAGCCATAATTCCCAAACTCATACTGCCACTACCTCCAACTAAATAAGGCGCACATACACACACATACGCACTCAGACTACAACTACCTGAGTCCCCTGCTCAAAGCCCCTGTAAATCTGTAATCATACTCAGTAGCCCTGTTAAAATCATTAAAATTAAAACTATTCTAATTAACCTTACTATTCGTCCACCTTAGCCATCTGAAGGCAATGCCATAATTGCCAAACTCATACTGCCACTACCTCCAACTAAATAAGGCGCACATACACACACATACGCACTCACACACACACTCTACCCACTCTGACAACTGTCCAAGCAAGCCCAAACCCAAACCCAAATCCAAAAAAAAAACTAACCAGTCAATCCCGGCAAGAAATGCTAAGCAACTTGACAAAAACACACACACATACATTCAGCCAGTTCGGGCAAGCGATAAAACAGTAAGACAGAAAGACAGCAAAACAGCAAAACAGCAAAACAATGAAACAAAACACTAACAATTGCTTAAGCGCAATGGCCTGATCAGCCAACACTAGCAACTGACCCTCTGCCCACACACTCCCGCTGACCAGAGCGCGGCCCTAATACACATACCGTCATAAAGACACTTGCATGCCTGACTGTCAAAACCAAAACCAACACCAGCACACAAATTAACAAATTAACAGCAATCAACAGCAACAGCAACAACAATTAACACCAATAATCACAATCACAATCACACTAAGTAAAACTAGAGTCACACCAACCAGATTAGCAGTTAAATAATTAATATATATACATACTCACTTAGAAATATCAACGCGCCTGCGCCCCAGCCACATAAACAAAAATCAGCCAGTAGTCCATCCTCAGAGAGTGAAAATCAAACTAAATCGATAAACATACGCAAGTACACATGCACGCACAATCGCAAACGATAAAAAATAACCAAAAGCAAGAGAAAAATGCGCACGAGACTGTACACCCAATTCTCTCTGGTACACCACCACTTGCGCTAATCAAAGACAAAAACCAAAGGCGCAGGCAAAAAACTGGACTGACCTCAACCCTTTTTCTTCTTCTTCTTGCATGCATAACGCTAGGTACAAAATGCAACACTGACTAGTGCTGCCACATATTTTACTTCCTCCCCCCTCTCCTACAAACCAAATATTTACACATATTTACACATAAATATGGATTAAATATGCAATAAAAATCTAACACTCCTATATATTAATCAATAAACTGCCTGTGCCTTATTGTCTGCTGTCGTCATTGTCATTGTTGTCACTAATTGCTACTTACTATTTACTATCTTCTATTTATTTTCAACGGTTTCTTTTTCCAATATTCCTACAAGACTGAATCAAATACTCAAATAAATCCTAGATTTCCTACAATAAATACAATAAATAAATAATAAATACCTAACCTATGGTTCATGCTAAGCACACGCAAATATTAAGATAAAAACGGAATAATAAACAAAAGGGAACAATTAACCAGCTCAAAATATCAAAAATATCTAAATATAAATATGGCTAAAAATGGCTAGATATATCCGCAGTCCAGCTAAGATAGCAACACTGACATCAAATATCTACAGCCGACGAAAACCATGACAACCCTGGCAACACCCGCCCCCGTTCCCTCTTTCTCACCTACCTACTTTGAAAGAACGCAAGCCAAACCGCGCTAATGCTGCTGCCCTTGCCTCCTCCTTCCTAGCGCGCGCCCGCGAAAATTTAAACTAATTTTAACACAGGCTCGAATTCAGCATTTCTTTAAAACTAAACATTTCTTCTCAAACAAAATAACATAAAAAAGAAAGAGAGTAAAATGCTACAACTAAAAATACAACTATAACCAGAGTTAAGCTAAGCAAAGCAGAAATTAAGCAAAACTTAAATTTAAAAATCAATGTAAGGAATAGGCAATTCAGTATAGTAATGGTGGTGACAATGATGATAGTTATGGTAGCAAAGCAATAATAATAGTAATAATGATAATAACAATAATATTGCAAATAATTACAATTAAAATAATAACAACTCAAAAACCACAACAATTTTAACATAAAAAAAAAAACACAAACACTGCAAACACACATCTTAAATTGTCTTATGTCTTTTATTATGCATGCCAACGTAAGACCACCCTGTTGACTCCCACCAGCCACAACCTTTAACGATCCACACAAACTAACACCAACACCGACACCAACACCAACACTCGGCCAACAGGAGTCAAAATAGGCAATAATTAACCCATTGACTAAAACTAAAAGCACAATGGCCCATTGAAACACCTAACCGCATTCTCACACCCGCACCAACAACAGCGTAAACAAGATAACAACTAACCTACTACCTGCTAAAACAAACAAATAATCAGCACAAGATGCCTGCTAGCCGCCTACCTACTCTCACCTCCACCCCCCTCTCCCTTCTACCTGCACAGCCAAATAAAACAACAATCAAATCAACCTCAACCCAAACAATAGGTCCTCCAACCCAGTACGCAGTCTAGCCCACTGCCAGTTTTCTACTATAACTATAGCTACCAGTCCCCAGCCCCTAAAACTCTGACTAAACTCAATTCTAGTCGCCCAAGTCTGAACTCTAATTATTGTTGTTATTCCCAAACCCCAACGCTGCGATCCCAAAATTCAACACTCAAGTTTCAATTCTCAATCTTCTATATTCAATTCTCAACTGTCAATCTTCAATCTTCAATTTTCAACTATCAAATTCAATATATTGCACACGCCCATCTGTGATCACGGTGATGCATCCACTGACTGTGCATCACCCGTCCAGGCTGTGCATACATGCCCCGCGTGCGCGCACAAACAGCCGCCGTCGACGCCGACGGCAACAACCCGCCGCGCCCGCTAGCCAATCCGGCAACCCCCACAACACACAACAACAACAACAACAAGCACCCAGATGCCCCCAACAAGTATGGCTCCCCTGTACGCGCTGCCCGCAACGTGAGCCACCTACGCCAACGCTGCCAGCAACTACAGCAACAACAAAAAGCCTGCTTTGCCATCAAAATAATCAATGAATACACCCCCCTCTCACTAACCCTCAGATCACCTGCCCGTCTGACTATGAGGCTGCTGTCACATGGAAGCAATAATTACGCCATATTATTGCCCGAAGACGGAGCTAGCTACCATACCCAAAGAAAAAAGAATAAATCACACTCGGAATCCAGGCTGATCTGAAAATAACAATAACAATAACAACAAAAAAAACAACACTAACAATTGGCAACAATAATACAGTAGGCCACAGTCGGAACCCCCCCTCGCCCTAATACAACAAGCCCATACAACAGGGTGCCTGCGCGCGCACACACCAGCGTATGTATGTATATATATATATACACATTTGATACGCGGCCATACCAATTACAACAACAGCAGCAACAACAGCAAAACTCACTCAAATTAATTGAGCAAAGCTGAACATACAAAATACGCGTGTGAGTGTGTGAGCGGACACTCTTGCGCGCTCTCCGATCACTCGCTCACTCACTCACTCACACTCTCTTTCGCTCACTCGCTCTCGCTCTCTGCCTACCACCAATACCAGCAATCTCTCTCCCCCCACATACACACTGGCGCTCGCTCTCGCACACACACATGCACGCATCATCTCACGCACACCATCACACGCCGCACACTGCGAACGCACGCCACGCCACATACACAAGCTCTGGCCACAGTCAGTTGCTCCAGTAATGCGAAAGCGATCGGACCAATTTCTTAAGTGACAAAGCCAAAATCTAAACAAGGGAAAAACACCACAACCACCACCAACAACAACAACAACTCCACCTGAAAGCGTTGCGACGGCTGCTGCGTGTGCCGACGCCTGAAGGGACCGCGTCTGAGAATACCCCCCGCCCCCCCATCTAAGTACGACGGAGCGCGGCATTAAGCGAGGGTGAGTGCAGTGCAGTGAGACCTAGTGTGATGATCCTTTTCTTGACCATTTTCTTGGGCATCCTTGAGCTCCAAATTCAGATAAATATCATGCTAAAATCCAGACAAATACTGGTAAAGTACTGAAAAAGAAAAACGGCACAGTGGCGCCAGCTTACGCATACATATATACGCGAAATTACAAGGAAAAATACAGTAGCTAGAAGCAGTGATATAAGTGTGTGAGTGTGGGTGAATGTGTGAGATCGATGCTGTGCATGAATAGTGCAACACTGGCATGCGCGCTCAGCTTCTCTCTCTCTCCCCCCCCCTCCCCAGTTACACACGTTCTGCCAAGAAAGAGACAAACTGCTCTGTCCAATGACCACTACTGCTGTCCCGCTCTCGCAATATATGTATGCAAACCCACACTGCCGCCAAAAACAAAACCAAAAACAATAAGCTGCTAAATAATTAAAGAAACCAAAAACTAAAACTAAAATTAAAATTACAAATATACAAACTTGCAATTTACAAACCTACAATTTACAAATTTACAATGTTACAAGCTCTTAACTAATGCTAAAACCATAAAAATTTAAAAATAATTTAGAAATTTAAAGAAATCCTTGTGCCATGCTCCTAAAAATCAAAATCAAAATTTAAAGTAAATTAATAACAAAATTGGAATACTCGAAATGCCCGAGAAATCAGATCAACAAAATACAGCCATTTCTGTAGCTCAACAATAAAGGAGGGATTTGCATATTGCTAAAAACACAAAAACCATCATAAAAACTATAATTAAAATTACCCTCCTCTTTTTGATTAAAACAATAATAAGAAAAGATTGACTAACTAAACCAACCAACACGAACATAAAACACACTGACCAAAACAACAACATACCCATTAGCCATCACAAAAAACAACAATAACAATGAACAGAGCATACTACTCAAACGAGGATGAAGAATGGGAACTAAACCTGAACTATAATGGCCACAGCCACACCAACGACAACTATGAAGGCGAACATGCGCGCACAAATGTGAATGATAACCTGAAAATATTATCATGGAACGCGGCTGGCCTTAAACGTAACCTCCTAGAACTTGAAGAACACATCAGACACAACAAAATTGATGTGGCACTGATAGCTGAAACACGACTGACAGACTCGGACACTGACTCGATATGCATCAAGGGATATGATCTATACACGGCAAACCATCCTTCCAACAAGAAAATGGGTGGCTCGGCCGTACTAATCAGCGCCTGCATTGACCACATTGCCCTACCAACAACCACAACAAAAGCCCTACAATGTACGCCGGTTAGCCTAAGCTTCCCAAACCAGCCTTGCATCAACATCGCTGCCATATACTGCTCGCCAAATAAACGCACAACCAGCCAGGCATACAACGAACTCTTCCAAACACTTCAGCCACGCTTCCTCATAGCTGGCAACTGGAATACTGAACATCGAAAATGGGGCAACGGAAAATCAAGCACAAGAGGCAAGATACTGTATGCCAGCATAAAATCCAATAGCTACAAGATCCTCTTTACAAACTCGCCCACACACTACCCAAGTGACGCCCGTAAAAAGCCAGCGGTCCTTGATTTCGCCATCCACCATGGCATCGTGCCCGATAATAGTGGAACAAACGCTGATATTTGCAACATTGACCCTGACATCAACATACCAACTATCACTAACACCAATGCTAATGACCAGAACAGATCCAATAAAAGTAATCATCCCCAAATAAGCCACACCTTTGATCTCGGCTCCAGACACCTCCCATTGACCATAAGGCTACCGCAGATGGCCTGTATCATACCTGCTAAAGCACCACTGCTGCCAAACGATGAAATGTCAATTGTCGGTAGATTCCAAAGTTGGCTCAACACAAACACCAGAACGTATCTAAAACTAGAAAGCATAGAGGACATTGATAATGCAATCAGTCAGTTAACACAAAACATCCACCAAGCAGCTAAATATGCCTCCTTAAAAATAAATATAAGACGTACGACTAGAATATCGAGACCCTCAACTAACAACGACCTACCCCACTGGCGATATCAAAATAAAACTGTTCGGAAAACTCTGACGCGCAAGAGGCGACTAAAACATGCCCTCATGGTCCTCAAATGTACGGATGCTAAGCCACTATACAAATCTGCCAGAACTAAGCTTAGAAATATCCTTATCAAAAACAAAACCAAAGAAATCGATAAAATCCTCTCAAAACCTTACAAAGGAAGTCCAAATGGCATACTTGCACTCTTGGAAGATAATAAGCACCTAAACAATGACTCCATACTCAACTACACAATAAACAAACAAACTAATGAGGAGAAAGCGAACGCCGACGGAGATAATGAAAACAGAGAAAATAATGAAAAGCCTAAATATATCTGGTGCAAAACCTTAACGGAGAGAGCAGAGGCATTTGCCGAACATCTAGAGCAAAGATTTACGCCAATCCTTCTCAACACACTAGAAGACCGTGAACTCATCGAGGCAGCTATCAATAATATTAGTGAACAGGCCCACGCTAACCCCCACAAGAACAATAATAATAATAACAACAGTAACAACTGTCATCAACAGCAACCAGCAACACTAGAATCGCAAGAGAAACAACAAAGGCAACAAAGCCAACACAAATCAATGCAACCAAAAATCCGCCCCATCTCAGTGGCAGAAATAAAAGAGGTAATACAAAATCTCAAAAATGATAAAGCTCCTGGCCAAGATAAAATAGACAATCGAGTCATTAAAGCTCTGCCAGAGGGTACAATATACTGCCTGGCAACTATATTCAATGGTGCTCTACGACTTGAATACTTTCCTAAGCAATGGAAAATGGCAATTGTAACTATGATACCAAAACCAAACAAGCCAAAAGACCAACTTGCCTCATACAGACCGATTAGCTTACTATCGGGACTATCCAAACTGCTAGAGAAATTATTGCTGGCACGCCTACTAGAATGCCCCCAACTGGTTGGCATAATACCTGACCATCAGTTTGGCTTTCGCAGCGAGCATAACACAGCTCAACAACTGGCACGGGTCACGCAATTCATACTAAAAGCGTTTGAGGAGACCCGCTTCTGCTCTGTGGTATACATTGATATACAAGAGGCCTTTGACCGTGTTTGGCACTCAGGCTTACTCTATAAGCTAAAAATCATTTTACCTTGCTCACTATATAACATCATCCGTGAATTCCTGTCCAATCGCACCTTTATAGTCCAGAGCCACGTAAAGGCCACATCCAATCCAAAGAATATCATGGCTGGCGTACCACAAGGCAGCATACTTGGACCAATACTATACATGATCTATACGGCAGACATGCCTACTCCAGAACTAATTGCTTACCTACACAACCCATACGAAATATCAACAATGATAGCCACATACACTGATGATACAGCCATTATGGCGGCAGCTGACTCAGCAATAGACGCGGCTAATATGGTTGAACTAATGCTCAAAAACCTAACTGACTGGACTAACAAATGGTGCATCAAGATAAACCCCAATAAAACAGTGCATGTACTATACTCTAATAGAAATGCCCCACGCGAATATGGACAAATAGAACTCTACACACCGAAAATCATGGGACAGTACATAACTAGCAAAGAAGCGCATACATACCTTGGTGTTAACCTTGACAAAAAACTAACAATGCATACACATGTTAGCGACGTACTATCCAAACTAAAAACACGCCGAAAAACACTCCTATGGCTACTAAATAAACGTAGTTGCTTAGGTAAAAGAAATAAACTCTTAATATACAGAAGACTCATAGCCCCCCTATGGCAACATGCCCTACCGATCTGGGGCTCCATTACCTGCAAAAATCAAACAAAGAGAATCGATAACTTTATAGCAAATACGATCAGACTTATCCTAAATCAAAGAACAAGAATCGTAAACGATGAAATCATGATACAAGCTTCTGGGCACAAAACAGTTGAAGATACATACGACATCTGTTCCTCACGATACACTATGAAACTCATAAAAAACCCAAACATAGAAGCACAGAAACTTCTCGCTCACCCATATGTACCAGCCTACCTAAGAGGCAGCCGAAATCGCTATCTAGACCATTATCACAAATTCATTGAACCATCAAGAATAAGTTTACCAGCCTCCTATGAATCAGCCATGTATGCACGCTACGCACCCCAATACGTTGCCCATCTGCGCAACAAAAGAGATGACACAATGCGCGAACTGGAAACCGCCAAGGCAAAGCTGAAAAATGACTTCAACCCATTAACCGCAAAATATACACTCTGCCCTCCAAAATCTCCAACCCGCCTAAAACAAATAAATGGTGACATTGATTACCTCAGCAGGCAGATTGACAAACTAGACCAGCAAATAACCAAATACAGCCAAAAAACAGAAAATAACATGTACATACACAAGCCACCCCTACCATTGTAAAAAACGTTACAATAGTATGAAAAGGCAATGTATAAGTACCCAAAAAACCCAAATAAAGGACATTTAAAACCTATATATTCAAAAATTCTTTAAGAAAACCAACCACTGCAATACACAATGCAGCCCATAACTCTACGAGTCATACCCATAAATGAAGCAAACACAATTCCCCAGCTATAAAAAGCCCACTAACACACATTGCCAATCTAAGCTACCCAATAGCTAAACCAAGGCCCCCATCATATATACAGCTGTGAGTGTACCAAGGCGTGTGAATGAAGATAAATGACTATTTAAGCATATCACTAGGTGATCCCTGCTATAATCACTGAGCACACGCCGCGTACAAACTCACGGAATATGTTTATATGCACAACAGTACAAAGCACTTGCGCCACCACCACCACAAACATTGTGAAACACAGGTCATACCTGAAATCACCCAAAATCCAACTCTACTTGTAAAACCAAGAACCCCAAATAGAACCCCAACTAAAAATTACTAAAAACAATGTAATCCCAACTACACTCACTGCGCCTACACAGTAACAGACACGATACGCTGCAAAGCACAAAAAACTCCTAAATAAAGTCACAAATTAAAATTACAAAGCCATTGGCAAGGGGGCATCTACTGTGATTTAGTCACAACCCAGCTGTCGCCCCCTAGCAGCGCCCCCAATGACAGCAATCAGGTGTAAATAAAAAAGAAATCTACCAATGTGCATACTGATCACACTTGATCCCACCAATGCATACCAGATACTAACACCATATAACAACAATAATAAAACACACTTGCTAACATATCTCTCATTTCAGGCCAACAATAACAATAAATCAATAAATCAACAAATCAGCAAATCAATAAATCAACAAATTTACAACAACACAAGGAGCCTAAACCACATCATCAACAACAATGCCGAAGGCAAATCCATCAGTCCTGAGCGGAACAGACATGGATGAAGCGCTAGATGATTCGGCATCATCGCCAGAATCGCCATCAGACGACAAGGTGCCCACCACCAGGAAGAGGCATATCCTCAAGAAAAAGCGCAAGAGTAGAAACCAACCCCCTGAACCTACCACAGATGATGAAGACATAAATGAAAACGAAAACAAAAATGAAAACAAACTGCCAGCAGCACTGATCACACCGCAACCACAATACATACAACCATCGCCAACACCACCAACGACTGAAGACGAAGAGAGCATCGCAGAAAGAGAAGCAACAGCCCTCAACCCCATCCCCAAAAGATTCATCATAGTTGCCTCAATGATCTTAACGGCGGCAGCTGGAGTATCAGAAAACCCAGAAACATCAGAATTACTGTATAGACTTACCAGCGGACGCAGAGAGCTGAACTATGAAGCGGACATGGAGAGTGGCAAAAACGGGGACAATTGCTACAACTTGAACAGTCAATACCGAATCTCCCGCATAGAAAGGATCTCACGGAACTGCTTTAAAAGATTGGACCAAATATTTAGGGTCGTAGAATACTTGAGCATAGAGGGACACTTGCCAAACGTTAATAAAAGAGGCGACGTCCTACCCAACGTGGACGAGAACAACAACTTCATCTTACCACTCGAATACCTTAACTAATAAATATTTCAACCACTAACAATACCAATACCACTATCACCGACACAAACTTAAAAATCTATTTAAAGCCATACTCATCACAACATAAAACAACCAATAACAGGATAACAACTGCACATGCACAAAAATAAAGCAGCAACAATGATGGATGCGCAAACTGAATCCAATACACACAGGAACATATAAGAAAAGAAAGAAAAGGAAAAGCAAAAACGGATTGATGAATCAATTAATAACTTTACTCACAGCCACAATAGGCTTAATATTAAAAGACAACACATTATGAACAATATATATATACATTAAGCTTAGAACTAAGATTAAAACCAAAATCAAAATCAAAATTCACCCAGCCATGAAGGCATCAAAATAGTTTACTTTTACCCTAACACAATTTTGCAAAGTTATTACTATTATTACTTTTCCTTCTCCTCTTCTCTATTCCCTCAGCCATGAAGGCATCCAAGCATTCTAAATTCTAATTCTAAAAACACAAAAAACAAAAACTCAAACTTTATATTCAAACTTATATATAGAACTTAAACTCAAACTTAAACTTAAAATTAAACTTAAACTTAAACTCAACCCTAAACTTAAATATAACACCTCAGCCATGAAGGCACCAACTAAGTAATATTATAGTACTATAAACTTATAAGAAACTACTACCTGTATAAGCCATATATGTAAGCCAAAATATGTAAACTGCAAACTATATACCAAATAACTACAAAACTGCAAAACTAAAAGGTCACTACCTTAGCCCTCTATAAATGGAGACATGCGCTACCGCAAACTAATTGCAAAGCAAGCCAAATAAAAAACAATATATATATACATTAAGCTTAGAACTAAGATTAAAACCAAAATCAAAATCAAAATTCATGATAAGACATCACCCAGCCATGAAGGCATCAAAATAGTTTACCTTTACCTTAACACAATGTTGCAAATTTATTTTTATTACTATTTTCCCTTCCCCCCATTTCTCAAACTTTATATTCAAACTTATATATAGAACTTAAATTTAAACTTAAACTTAAACTCAATCTTAAACTTAAATATAACACCTCAGCCATGAAGGCACCAACTAAGTTATATTATAATACTGTAAACTTATAAGAAACTACTACCTGTATAAGCCACATATGTAAATCAAAATATGTAAACCGCAAACTTTATACCAAATAACAAACTACAAAACTAAAAGTTCACTACCTAAGCCCTCTATAAATGGAGACAAGCGCTACCGCAAACTAATTGCAAAGCCAGCCAAATAAAAACGATAACAAAGAAAACAACCACCACACTATAGTTTTAATACCTCTGCACTACCACACACCATGTGCAATGCCAACAAAAAATAAAAAAAACTATACTATACAATAACAAAACCCACAATCCACTACACAGTCAAATGCTAAGTCAAAAAATGGCATACACTACCACACACTTTGTGTGACTACAACCAGGCCCCAAAATGGCCCAGAAAATTGCCCCCACAGATCAGAAACTGATCTGTGCACCTACCATACTGCAATTCAAAACTAAAACAATACTGACCAATCAGAGTAAGAACAGAACAAACTAAAACATAATACATACATGCACACACACCAACATGGCACTAGTAGCAACAACACTCAATCCATCTAAAGCTCTAGTATAAACATACAAAAACCAAAACTAATAGCATAGATCCACCCAAGCCCCCCCCCTTAGAACAATACTATTTACACACACACACACACACACACACACACACACACACACAGAGACAGACAGATCTTAGACTTTAGACTTTAAATCGCAGTTTAATATTACATAATACATAGTTGATAATTGATGCAAACAGCCTGAGATCCATTCTGCAAACAATCCAAACAATCCACCCGTTGACAGCCACAGCCACAAAACCTGAAAAGAGAGAAAGCTTAGTAACATGATAGTATGAACAAAGAGCATTAAAAACTAGATCACCTCCCCAACTTACCGCCCACTCAAAGCATGCAAAATGCAATACGTCGTACTGCATGCATACAAATTGAGAATGGTTAAGTGGGACTACAAAATCCAAATACAACAAGCTCCTCCACGTCACTATCCTGATGACACCAGTCCTCGAACCGCCCGACATGCAACAAAGAAATGAAAAGAATAATTACAGATCCTCCTCTAGGCAGCATAACAGTAAGGATTACGCACCAGCATAGCAAAACAATATGTAAAATTAACCAAGCACAAGACTGTCCCTTGCCTTGCCGAGCAGCAGCAATAAGTACCCAATGACGGCGTCAAGCGAACTGTTAAAAACGATAAACGAAAAGTAGAATTAAAACCAAAACCAAAAAACAACAACAATAAAACCTACATCAGCTATCAACTGATATAATACTCACCCCGTACATAGGCCAAAGCACATAGAGATAGAACTCGAATCCACCTGTCCCACGACTGCGCGATCGATGCAAACAATAAAGCAAAGCAAAGTAAAGAATCCAGAATCCATCATACACCACACTCCCCATCCGGACTAAGCGAGCAGCCTCAGAGCCTGAAAATCAAAAAAAAAAGAATATCAGAGACCGAATGAACAAGCATACAAGCATACAAACATTACAAACTTAGCGCTGCACCACAGACCCATCCACTCAAAAAGCATGCAAATCGTGTGACAGCACTACAAGCGCGATGCTCCTGCACGCCATCCTGCACACCAATTGAGACTGGGAATCAGGTGCAACGCGCATCCATGTACAGCACGTTCAGCGGCACAGTCCTGCTCGGCCGTAGACCCTGACCAACAAGCTGGATGGTCAAGCGAACCACAAGCTGTAAATAAAGAATAAAAATTAACAATAAATTCAAAGCAGCCATAGAACTCAACAAAATACTCACCCCACACACACATACATAGACCAACACCAAGCGGAAATGCAGAAGTACAAGAAATACATAGAGCCAGAATTAGAACTTAGATTCGCCTGCCTTATGTCCACACGTTCGTTGCAAACACAAATAAAGTCCAATTCACTCCCCATCTAGTCCTTACTGACAGCCATAGAACCTGAAAAGAGCGAAAAAGAATATAAATGGCTGAATACAAAGAACAGCACACAAATAATAATAATAATAATAATACAAACCTAGCCCATCCACTCGGAAAGCATGCAGATCGTCTGATGGCATAGCATGCCCTATGCCCCCACATGTTGATCTGCATGCCTCTTGAGGTTCGGCAACATAGGTGCAACAATAGCTCAACATCGCCGTCCGGCTGACCCTAGACTTACTTTGGCTTTGACTCACCCGACATGAAATAAAAGTAATAAAAAAAAGAGACAAACATATTAATTAACAAATACAAGCATTAGACGACACACACCAGACCAGACTGGACTGCGTACCAGTGTAGTGAAATCAGTGGGAAATGTGAAATGCCCAATCAACCAACAAGTTGGCCAAATATCCAAAGTAAAGTTAAGAACCGTTTAACAATCCCAGAGAGACTCTTGCCAACTCTTGCCAACAGCGGTGTTTAGTGAACTATAAGAGCGAAAGAACAACAACAATAACAATAACAATAACAATAATAAAAAATTCCAACATAATCACCACATACATAGGCCAATACCAAACGTAAATGCATGGAGATAGAACTTGGATTCGCCCTGCCCACAACTGCATGTCCAATGCAAGCAGTAAAGAATCCAATATATCCCCCATCCAGACAATGCGAACAACCGTTGAGCCTAAAAAATGGAAAAGAACATCAGAGACTGAAAACATATGAGCACACAACTAGTACAAACCAAGCGCCACTCAAAAGCATACAAATTGACTGATGGCATAGCATGCCCTATGCCCCCACATGTCGATCGGCGCACCAACTGAGATTGGGCAGTAGATGCAGCAAAAGGTACAAGTACAATGCGCTCAGCTCCAGACTTTGGCTCGTTGACATGAAATAAAATGGAAAGAGAATAAAATAACTCAATAATACACTCTCCTCAAATAAAAACACATCAAATCAAACTACATACATACCAGTGTAATGCAAACAGCCAACAACCAGCAGCCAGCAGCCAACAGCATCGATTAGTGAAGTGTGAAAGTGAAAACTGAAAACAAAAACAAAAAACCAAAAAGCATCATAAAAAATTGAAATCGCAATCGTAAATAATAAAAATAAAAATACAAGCATACCTGGAAATACAGGCAACAGCAAAATAATACTAATAATCAAACAAATCTGAAAAGATAAAAGGACAAAAAGTAAATAAGTGATTTCACCATATAATCTCAATCAAGCAATAAAAAACAACAACAACGATCCTAAATCAAACCTCAAACCTGCAACATCTGAGTAAGTCATCAAGAAACCTATCATCATACCATAAGCCTGCAAACTGCCCACTGTAACTGCCCGAGTCTCCTGCTCAAAGCCCCTGTAAATCTGCAATCATACTCAGTAGCCCTGTTAAAATCATTAAAATTGAAACTATTCTAATTAACCTTACTATTCGTCCACCTTAGCCATCTGAAGGCAATGCCATAATTCCCAAACTCATACTGCCACTACCTCCAACTAAAAAAGGCGCACATACATACACACACATACGCACTCAGACTACAACTACCTGAGTCTCCTGCTCAAAGCCCCTGTAAATCTGTAATCATACTCAGTAGCCCTGTTAAAATCATTAAAATCATTAAAATTGAAACTATTCTAATTAACCTTACTATTCGTCCACCATAGCCATCTGAAGGCAAAGCCATAATTCCCAAACTCATACTGCCACTACCTCCAACTAAATAAGGCGCACATACACACACATACGCACTCAGACTACAACTACCTGAGTCCCCTGCTCAAAGCCCCTGTAAATCTGTAATCATACTCAGTAGCCCTGTTAAAATCATTAAAATTAAAACTATTCTAATTAACCTTACTATTCGTCCACCTTAGCCATCTGAAGGCAATGCCATAATTGCCAAACTCATACTGCCACTACCTCCAACTAAATAAGGCGCACATACACACACATACGCACTCACACACACACTCTACCCACTCTGACAACTGTCCAAGCAAGCCCAAACCCAAACCCAAATCCAAAAAAAAAACTAACCAGTCAATCCCGGCAAGAAATGCTAAGCAACTTGACAAAAACACACACACATACATTCAGCCAGTTCGGGCAAGCGATAAAACAGTAAGACAGAAAGACAGCAAAACAGCAAAACAGCAAAACAATGAAACAAAACACTAACAATTGCTTAAGCGCAATGGCCTGATCAGCCAACACTAGCAACTGACCCTCTGCCCACACACTCCCGCTGACCAGAGCGCGGCCCTAATACACATACCGTCATAAAGACACTTGCATGCCTGACTGTCAAAACCAAAACCAACACCAGCACACAAATTAACAAATTAACAAATTAACAGCAATCAACAGCAACAGCAACAACAATTAACACCAATAATCACAATCACAATCACACTAAGTAAAACTAGAGTCACACCAACCAGATTAGCAGTTAAATAATTAATATATATACATACTCACTTAGAAATATCAACGCGCCTGCGCCCCAGCCACATAAACAAAAATCAGCCAGTAGTCCATCCTCAGAGAGTGAAAATCAAACTAAATCGATAAACATACGCAAGTACACATGCACGCACAATCGCAAACGATAAAAAATAACCAAAAGCAAGAGAAAAATGCGCACGAGACTGTACACCCAATTCTCTCTGGTACACCACCACTTGCGCTAATCAAAGACAAAAACCAAAGGCGCAGGCAAAAAACTGGACTGACCTCAACCCTTTTTCTTCTTCTTCTTGCATGCATAACGCTAGGTACAAAATGCAACACTGACTAGTGCTGCCACATATTTTACTTCCTCCCCCCTCTCCTACAAACCAAATATTTACACATATTTACACATAAATATGGATTAAATATGCAATAAAAATCTAACACTCCTATAAATTAATCAATAAACTGCCTGTGCCTTATTGTCTGCTGTCGTCATTGTCATTGTTGTCACTAATTGCTACTTACTATTTACTATCTTCTATTTATTTTTCAACGGTTTCTTTTTCCAATATTCCTACAAGACTGAATCAAATACTCAAATAAATCCTAGATTTCCTACAATAAATACAATAAATAAATAATAAATACCTAACCTATGGTTCATGCTAAGCACACGCAAATATTAAGATAAAAACGGAATAATAAACAAAAGGGAACAATTAACCAGCTCAAAATATCAAAAATATCTAAATATAAATATGGCTAAAAATGGCTAGATATATCCGCAGTCCAGCTAAGATAGCAACACTGACATCAAATATCTACAGCCGACGAAAACCATGACAACCCTGGCAACACCCGCCCCCGTTCCCTCTTTCTCACCTACCTACTTTGAAAGAACGCAAGCCAAACCGCACTAATGCTGCTGCCCTTGCCTCCTCCTTCCTAGCGCGCGCCCGCGAAAATTTAAACTAATTTTAACACAGGCTCGAATTCAGCATTTCTTTAAAACTAAACATTTCTTCTCAAACAAAATAACATAAAAAAGAAAGAGAGTAAAATGCTACAACTAAAAATACAACTATAACCAGAGTTAAGCTAAGCAAAGCAGAAATTAAGCAAAACTTAAATTTAAAAATCAATGTAAGGAATAGGCAATTCAGTATAGTAATGGTGGTGACAATGATGATAGTTATGGTAGCAAAGCAATAATAGTAATAATGATAATAACAATAATATTGCAAATAATTACAATTAAAATAATAACAACTCAAAACCACAACAATTATTAACATAAAAAAAAAACACAAACACTGCAAACACACATCTTAAATTGTCTTATGTCTTTTATTATGCATGCCAACGTAAGACCACCCTGTTGACTCCCACCAGCCACAACCTTTAAAGATCCACACAAACTAACACCGACACCGACACCAACACCAACACTCGGCCAACAGGAGTCAAAATAGGCAATAATTAACCCATTGACTAAAACTAAAAGCACAATGGCCCATTGAAACACCTAACCGCATTCTCACACCCGCACCAACAACAGCGTAAACAAGATAACAACTAACCTACTACCTGCTAAAACAAACAAATAATCAGCACAAGATGCCTGCTAGCCGCCTACCTACTCTCACCTCCACCCCCCTCTCCCTTCTACCTGCACAGCCAAATAAAACAACAATCAAATCAACCTCAACCCAAACAATAGGTCCTCCAACCCAGTACGCAGTCTAGCCCACTGCCAGTTTTCTACTATAACTATAGCTACCAGTCCCCAGCCCCTAAAACTCTGACTAAACTCAATTCTAGTCGCCCAAGTCTGAACTCTAATTATTGTTGTTATTCCCAAACCCCAACGCTGCGATCCCAAAATTCAACACTCAAGTTTCAATTCTCAATCTTCTATATTCAATTCTCAACTGTCAATCTTCAATCTTCAATTTTCAACTATCAAATTCAATATATTGCACACGCCCATCTGTGATCACGGTGATGCATCCACTGACTGTGCATCACCCGTCCAGGCTGTGCATACATGCCCCGCGTGCGCGCACAAACAGCCGCCGTCGACGCCGACGGCAACAACCCGCCGCGC
This sequence comes from Hypselothyrea guttata, assembly GCA_035045125.1. Taxonomy (NCBI): domain Eukaryota; kingdom Metazoa; phylum Arthropoda; class Insecta; order Diptera; family Drosophilidae; genus Hypselothyrea; species Hypselothyrea guttata. The sequence goes on from JAWNNJ010000571.1 coordinate 28,790, forward strand.
CCGCTAGCCAATCCGGCAACCCCCACAACACACAACAACAACAACAACAAGCACCCAGACGCCCCCAACAAGTATGGCTCCCCTGTACGCGCTGCCCGCAACGTGAGCCACCTACGCCAACGCTGCCAGCAACTACAGCAACAACAAAAAGCCTGCTTTGCCATCAAAATAATCAATGAATACACCCCCCTCTCACTAACCCTCAGATCACCTGCCCGTCTGACTATGAGGCTGCTGTCACATGGAAGCAATAATTACGCCATATTATTGCCCGAAGACGGAGCTAGCTACCATACCCAAAGAAAAAAGAATAAATCACACTCAGAATCCAGGCTGATCTGAAAATAACAATAACAATAACAACAAAAAAACAACACTAACAATTGGCAACAATAATACAGTAGGCCACAGTCGGAACCCCCCCTCGCCCTAATACTCAACCAGAGCAAAAACAGTTTCCCATTTATAACGTAGATTGACTCTTTGGCTAAGGACTGAGCTTAATGTTTCTAAGCACCTGTGCACGCACAAGGAACAGCCTAGCGGTATAAAATTTGAAACAATCTATAAACTATACACTAACAAGACAACTCATGCTTGTTACCTGATACTCCAAAGTCCTAATACAATGTAGACACTTGATGGAGTAACATATCAATCAACTATTGTTGCCCGATAAGAAATTATTATCAAACGAATAACATATTCACAAATATATGAGGTGTTCTAAGTTAACTCTGTTCAAAGTGAATAAGGACAGAACTTACTGACTCTAAGTACCTGTGCACGCACTGGAAAAGAGCTACAATTTACACCTATGCACACACCGCATAAATTCAGCTAAACTAAGCCTAATCGGGACTTGTCTTGATTTCCAAGAATTTTACTAACCACAACTAACAATGCACTGACTACTATAACAGTAGTCAAAATAATTCACCCCCACATCTTATCAATGCCATAACTACCCTGAAAAGTAGTTAATCGGTAAGATACCAATACTGTATTTCTAAATACACCCGCAGTTTAATTCCTCGTGGTCCACTTGATGGCGCTTGAGGATCCTATCGGAGTCTGCCTTAAATAGCTAACGGCTATCCCTTGGCTAGACAATGATACAGTTTTATATGTAGCACGCCATAGGCCGTTGCATATTATTAAAAAAAAAAAAAAAAATTAAAAAAAAAAAAAAAAAAGTCAAGTACACTTAGAGGATAACCGTTTCCCATTCAAATCGCAGTCTAACCCTTTGGTTAAGGACTGAGCTTACTGTTTCTAAGCACCTGTGCACGCACAAGGTTTAACATTGTGATTTACTTGAAACAAAAGCTATATATAAACAAACTACTAACAAGCTAACAATTGGCCTGTAACCCCCCTACTATCATGAATCTGCCACTATTAAGTTCTACCTAAAATAGATACTTAATAGATAGATAAATTACAAACTACATCAGGTATAATTGGGTATTTCTGAACTAAGTGAACAAGGACAGAACTTACTGACTCTAAGTACCTGTGCACGCACTGGTAAAGAGATACACTTCACACCTATGCGTTCTTTGCATAAACTCAGCTTATATAAGCCCAATCGAGACTTGTCTTGATCTCCAAATTTCTACTAATCCCAACTAACAAAGCACGGACTACTATTATAGTAGTCAAAATAACTCACAATCACACCATATCAAGGCACTAACTACCCTGAAAAGTAGTTATTTGCTAGGATACCAATACTGTATTTCTAAATACACCCCCAGTGTAATTCCTCGTGGTCCACTTGATGGCGCTTGAGGATCCTGTCGGAGTCTGCCTTAAATAGCCAACGGCTAACCCTTGGCTAGACAATGATACAGTTCTATATGTAACACGCCATAGGCCGTTGCATATTATTAAAAAAAAAAAAAGAACTTACTGACTCTAAGTACCTGTGCACGCACTGGAAAAGAGCTACAATTTACACCTATGCACACACTGCATAAATTCAGCTAAACTAAGCCTAATCGGGACTTGTCTTGATTTCCAAGAATTTTACTAACCTCAACTAACAATGCACTGACTACTATAACAGTAGTCAAAATAATTCACCCCCACATCTTATCAATGCCATAACTACCCTGAAAAGTAGTTAATCGATAAGATACCAATACTGTATTTCTAAATACACCCGCAATTTAATTCCTCGTGGTCCACTTGATGGCGCTTGAGGATCCTATCGGAGTCTGCCTTAAATAGCTAACGGCTATCCCTTGGCTAGACAATGATACAGTTTTATATGTAGCACGCCATAGGCCGTTGCATATTATTAAAAAAAAAAAAAAAAAAATTTACACCTATGCACACACTGCATAAATTCAGCTAAACTAAGCCTAATCGGGACTTGTCTTGATTTCCAAGAATTTTACTAACCTCAACTAACAATGCACTGACTACTATAACAGTAGTCAAAATAATTCACCCCCACATCTTATCAATGCCATAACTACCCTGAAAAGTAGTTAATCGATAAGATACCAATACTGTATTTCTAAATACACCCGCAATTTAATTCCTCGTGGTCCACTTGATGGCGCTTGAGGATCCTATCGGAGTCTGCCTTAAATAGCTAACGGCTATCCCTTGGCTAGACAATGATACAGTTTTATATGTAGCACGCCATAGGCCGTTGCATATTATTAAAAAAAAAAAAAAAACCTGAAAAGTAGTTATTTGCTAGGATACCAATACTGTATTTCTAAATACACCCCCAGTGTAATTCCTCGTGGTCCACTTGATGGCGCTTGAGGATCCTGTCGGAGTCTGCCTTAAATAGCCAACGGCTAACCCTTGGCTAGACAATGATACAGTTCTATATGTAACACGCCATAGGCCGTTGCATATTATTAAAAAAAAAAAAAAAAAAAACAAACAAACGTCCTACCAACCAGACATATAACACACTATTCCAGACTTTCCAACCACGCTTTCTCATCGCTGGAAACTGGAACTCCCAACACCGAAAATGGGGCAACGGTAAATCAAGCACAAGAGGCAGAGTGTTATACGCCAGTGTAAAATCCAACAACTACAAGCTACTCTTTACAAACTCTCCCACATACTACCCAAAAGACTCCAGTGAAAAGCCATCGGTCATTGATTTTGCCATCTACAATGGCATCGAATCCAGTGACAGTGAACCAAGCGCTAACACTAATAATGCAAACCCTGTTGTCAACCCCCTGACTGCCACTAACACTGATACCAATCTCATAGGCACTACTAGTGCTGATACAAACTATCAGAATGAATCAATCAACACAAAATATCCCCAAATAAGTCACACATTTGACCTCGACTCCAATCACCTCCCATTGACCATAAGGCTACCGCAGATGGCTTGCACAAAACCAGCTAAAACGCCACTGCTGCCTGACAATGAAGCGATCACAGTTGAGAGATTCCAAAATTGGCTTAACCACAACACTAGAACATACCTAAAACTAAATAGCAAAAAGGACATTGATAAGGCCATCAGGCAACTAACAGACAACATCCATCAAGCGGCCAAATATGCCGCCTGCATGAATAACCCCCCAATTAGTTACGGCTTACCACACTGGCGCTACCAAAGTAAAGCTGTCCGTAAAACCCTGGCACTCAAGAGGAGGTTAAAATATGCCCTGATAGCCCTCAAGCACACGAATGCCAAACCGTTATACAAATACACCAGAACAAAACTCAAAAGTATTCTCATTAAAACTAAAACCAAGGAAATTGATAAAATCCTCTCAAAGCCTTATATAGGCAGTCCGAATGGCATACTGGCACTCATGGAAGATATAAAGCACACAAACAAAGGCCATATACTTAACACTACAATAAATAAACAAAATACTGAACAAACCAACGTGGTGGAAACTAACACTAATGGGAGCAATGACAACAATGAAAACAAAAACATTGAGAAACCCAAATATACTTGGTGCAAAACCCTAACAGAGAGTGCAGAGGCATTTGCCAAACACCTAGAGCAAAGGTTCACGCCACTTCTCCTCAACACACCTGAAGATCGCAAATTTATTGAGACAACGGTCAATAATAATAATAATGAACAAGACCACCAACCAATATCACGAGAATCACAGGAGCAACAGCAAAAACAACTAAACCAACACCAAACAACGAAATCAAAAATCCGCCTTATCTCAGTGATAGAATTAAAAGAAGTGATTGAAGAGCTCAACAAGGACAAAGCTCCTGGCCAAGATAAAATAGACAACCAAGTTATCAAAGCCCTGCCAGAGGGTACACTATACTGCCTAACAACAATATACAATAGTGCACTACGGCTTGAATACTTCCCAGAGCAATGGAAAATGGCAATTGTAACCATGATACCAAAACCAAATAAACCAAAAGATCAACTGACCTCATACAGACCGATTAGCCTACTATCGGGGCTATCCAAACTGCTGGAGAAATTATTGCTGACACGCCTACTAGAATGCCCCCAGCTCGTAAGCATAATACCAGACCATCAATTTGGCTTCCGCAGCGGGCATAACGCAACTCAGCAACTGGCAAGAGTCACGCAATTCATACTGAGAGCATTCGAGGGGAATCGCTTTTGCTCTGCAGTCTACATTGATATACAAGAAGCCTTTGATCGCGTTTGGCACACTGGTTTATTGTATAAGCTAAAAACCATTCTACCATGCTCCCTATACAACATCATCCGTGACTTTCTATCCAACCGTACCTTCATGGTCCAAAGCCATGAAAAAGCCAGATCCAGCTTAAAAAATATTGAGGCAGGTGTACCACAAGGCAGTGTCCTCGGACCAATACTATACATGATTTATACAGCAGATATGCCAACACCTGACCTAATCGCCCGATTTCACAACCCATATGAGATATCAACAATGATTGCCACATACACAGATGATACAGCCATCATGGCGACAGCCAACTCGGCAATAGAAGCGACCAACATGGTTGAGCTAATGCTTGACAATCTAACAGAATGGACAAACAAATGGTGTATCAACATCAACCTCAACAAAACAGTGCATGTACTATACTCTAATAGAAATGCCCTGCGCGAATACGGCCAAATTGAATACTATACACCAAAAATAATGGGACAATACATAAACAACAAAGAGACGCACACATACCTTGGAGTTAACCTTGACAGGAAACTTACACTATGCACACACGTCAACGACCTAATATCCAAACTAGAAGCACGCCAAAAAAGACTCCACTGGCTACTAAACAAACACAGCTGCCTAGCAGATGAGAATAAAAGACTAATATATGAAAGATTTATAGCCTCCATTTGGCAACATGCTCTACCAGTCTGGGGATCCGTTACTAGCGAAAATCAGATTAAGAAAATTGACAACTTCACATCAAAAATAATCAGAGTTATATCAAAAACAAGAACAAGTACACGAAACCTAGACAATAAAACTTTGATACGTGAACATGGATACAAAACAGTCGAAAGCGCACTTCATAACTGTACCGTACGATACACTGCAAAGCTTATAAAAAACCCAAACATAGAGGCCCAGAAACTCCTCGCCCACCCTTACGTGCCAGCCTATCTAAGAGGTAGCCGAAGTCGCTACCTAGATCAATACATCGAACATTTCAAACCAGCAAGAACAAGCCTACCAACCTCCTACGAAACAACCATGTATGCATGCTACGTACCCCAATACATTGCCCATTTGCGCAACAAAAGAGATGACACAATGCGTGAACTGGAAACTGCCAAGGCCAAACTGAAAAATGACTTCAATCCACTAACTGCTAAATATACACTCTGCCCCCCAAAATCTCCAACCCGTTTGAAACAAATAAATGGAGACATTGGTTACCTCTGCAGACAGATTGACAAACTAGACCAACAAATAACCAAATATAGCCAAAAAACAGAAAACAACACGTATATACACAAGCCGCCCCTACCACTGTAAAAGATGACATAATAGTATGAAAAGGCAACATATAAGTACCCAAAAACCCAAAACCTATATATTCAAAATTCCTTAAGAAAACCATCCACTGCAACATATAACGCAGCTCATAAACTCTACACGAGTCATACCCAAAAATGAAACAAACACAATTCTCCAGCTATAAAAAGCCCACTAACACACATTGCCAACCCAAGCTACCAATAGCTAAACCAAGGCCCCCCATCAAGTATACAACTGTGTGTGTACCAAGGCGAGTGAATGAAGATAAATGATTATTTAAGCACACCAATAGATGATCTATGCTATAATCTCTGAACACCCGCCGCGTACACACTTACAGAATACGTATACATGTACACAAAACTCAGGGCCAGATAACACGCATGCATATCAACACTCCACAATATTAACTGCCCTCAATCTCCCAACCCCCCTCACTCAACACCCCCCCCCCCCCTCCCCATATCCCATTCACAATATCACAATATCCCAAGGACACAAGCATATAAGGCAAATAACACAACAGCAAAATAACTAAATGCCAACGGACTACAAACAACAAACACAACCAAGAAAACACGCAAAATCACTGATCCGGATTATAACCAACAATTACCCACACACACATGTACAGTTACTTACACTTACAAATAACTGGCATAATTAAAATCTGAATTCCCCCAAATAACTCAAGAGCAATAATACTAAAAATCCTCCCTAGAAATTGCAATAGATCTATTTTAAAATCATAAAATAATAAAATACGTAAATTCTAACATAACTAACGATGAATTCCACAAAAAGATCTCCAATTGCAAAAAACTTAGAGAAACCCCAGGATCATAAACGAAAATCAGTTTAAAACAAAAAAAAAAAAAATATATATATATATATATATAAACAAAAATCAACCTCAAAAACCAATTAATGATCAATCCCTCATAAACAAGGGCGAACCCAAAACTCTCAAATAAATAATAAAGAACAAAAGAAAACACAGGATATAAAAATAAAACAACCAACTATGTTAGCGGCGGAAACAAATAACAAACACCTACCTGCGCGCAGTCATCCAACCACAGCAATGTCCCCGACCGTCATAAACTACACTACCTGTACCACTATGACACGACCACAAACATTATCACATAATAATCACCCTGAATATGCTGCCGGGGTGTGGCTGCTAAAACAAAGACGTCTTAGCCAGATCGCTCCTTCCCTTTCCTTCTCTCACTCTCTCTCTCTCTCTCTCTCTCTCCCTTCTTCTTTCTCACTCACCCGCCCCTAAATCCTAACAAACGACATCTCACATAACTGCCCAATTGCCCAATATAGTCTGCCCTCTTCATCCATGCAACAGGAAATCATTGCAACTCATTACACAAACGACAGCGCAACGAAAAGCACACACGCTCTAAAAAATGACGCCACCAGCAAAAAGGATTAAAATTGACTATCTTGACCATCCACTCAACAAGCCGTGGCTATACTCTCCAATAAGGAAATATGGAGAAGATGGAACGGACAAAAGTACCACAGGAGAATCAGAACTGAGTGATACTGACATGAATGAGGCACTGGATGACTCGTCAACATCGTCAGAATCACTACGAGATGGCAAGGTGCATATCCTCAGACGAAGGCGCAGACGAGGCGGCCAACCACCTGAACTCTCCACGGAAGATGAAGATGAAGACGAGAATGAAGAAGAAAATGTAGATCGTCCACCACTACCATTGCTGCCAATCCAACTGCCTACACGGTATGTACAGCCACCACCAACACCTTCGACAACTGAGGACGAAGAGTTCAGCGCTCAAAGAGCAGCAGAAGCCCTCAACCCTATTCGCGAAAGAATTATACAAACCGCCGCGCATGTACTAACAATGGCAACCGGAGTGGCCAGAAACCCAGAAGTTGCCGGAATTATGCAAGTACTCACTCATGGACACCAAGCGCCAAATTATGAGGCAGATATGGAAAGAGGCAGAAACGGAGACGGCAGCAATAGCCTGAGCAGCCACTATCGTGTCCATCGCCTGATGAGGATCACACGAAAATCCAGACTTGACCAAGTGATCAAGGCCGTTCAATATGTAAACAACGAGGGACACCTACCAGTTGTCAACGAAAGAGGAGACATCTTGCCTAATGAAGACGAAAACAACAACATAATTATGCCAGTGAAATATCTAAACCCCTATGACTTTTAGTTACCACCCACCTAACATGCCCCTAACACCACCACCCACCCTACCCCATAACTAACTATAACATGCTACTGCACCCAAAACCACCCAAAACCGCACAAACTATATCTCTACCTCTTTCTCTTTCTCAGCATCTATCCCTAACGCTAACAACAAAAACAAAAACAAAACAACAATAGCCTTTACAATTCTATTCTTCTAAGACTCTAACTTCCTCCTTCAATAAAAATAAAAATAAAACCAAAAAGAGAAACCAATCGCATTTTATTTTCACCCACTGCAAAAAAGCAAACCAAGGCTCCAGCACTAATGGCTACAAAATGCATTCATGCAATTAAGCCGGTGCAGCTAACTGCTCAATAAAAAAAAAAAAGAAAAAAGGGGAAAAGAAAAAAAAAACTTGCAGATCCCCATAATAACAACAAATCACCCCTCTCATCAACTAAAGCATATGTCCTGTGCTAAACCCACCCACAATCCGGGTCCAATGCAACACCAAAAACAATAATCATACCATCTTGACCAAAATGACCACCTCTCCCATGCGTAAGGCCACGGCACATGCAACGCAAACTGAGCCAAGCGCTATGCGCACAATCACAAAACTCACAGATCAAGATAAAGAAAACAATTACATACTAAAACCGAACAGAAGCCAGCTAACAAATACTTTCTATACCACCTAGCCACAGCTGACTACAAATGCACAAGCATACTGAAGAGCATACTACCTGACACCCACCTACCTTCCCCTCCCGCCAACAATATCTACCCGCATGCCCAATCAACAAAATATTAATCAATAACAAATCACAATCAAAAACCACATACGTATTAACTAATTAGCCCATATAATAATAATAATAATAATAATAATAATAATAATAATAAAAACAATAATAATAATAATAATAATAATAATAATAACAACTCAACGGTGAATTAAACAAATACATAAACAAAATATAAAAACGCGACACTAACAACAAGTACAACAACAAAACTATTAAAACCCATCCCAGCGAAAATCTAACCCCTAAACCAACTAAAACCATAGCATAAAATACCCAAACTAAAATAGATAACATAGACCCAACTAGGACGTAAACCCACCAGCAAACAGCAAACAGCTTGAGATCCGCTCCGCAAACCGCAAACAGCACTGACATCCGACCGGCAAACATCCATCTGACACGAAACCTAAAATAGGAAAAGTTTAGTAACAGCACAGTAGTAAAAGTAAAAATAAAATAGCATTAAACCCAAAACCCAAGTCCACTCCCGCTCAGAGCATGCAAGTCATCAATCGGCATACAAGGGGCATCCAAAGGCGGCGTCAAGTGAGCTGCAAAAGCTGCAAAAGTAACAAATAGAATCAAAACTCCGAACTCCGATAACCGATAGGTACTCACTAACCAAAACTTAGGCCAACAGCAAGCTAAAGTACAAAGAGATAGAAATCCGATTCGCCTGTCCCACAACCGCATGATCGATGCAAACAATAAAGAATCCAATACATTCTCCCACCAGGCAGTACCGGCAGCCATAGGGTCTGGAAAACAAACAAACGGACAAACGGACAAACAAATGAAAATGTAATCTCAGCAACTGCAAGGGCAAGCATACGAATGATACAAACTTGGCGCTACACAAACCCACCCACTCAAAACCATGCAAATCGCCCGATGGTACGGCAAATTTCAAGCTCCCACACGCCGATCTGCATGCCAGTTGAGAACGGGCAAATAAATGCAACAAGTATCCGTATACTATATGTCAAACCCAGCAGCAGCAGCAGCAACAACATCACCGTCCCGACTCTGGCTCCGACTCCGACGCCGACTCCGACTCCGACTCCCAATCGCTCGACATGAAAGCAATGAAAGCGAATACTTAAATATAGACACTAAAATAGCAAATCTAAATAAACCACATACCAGCAGTGTAAATACAAACGGTGAGAACGTAATGCAAAAGACTGATCAATAATCCCAAGTGACATCAAGCGAACTGCAATAGACAAAATAAAATAAAATAAAATAAAATAAAAATTAAAACGTAAATAAATAAATGAATATAAATTTAAATTTAAATAAACACTCATACTACACCCTGACCAATGGACGAAGAGGATGATGACAGGAAACAAGAACAAAAACAAATACAACTGCAATAACAACAGCAACAACGGCAACAGCAACAGCAGCAATGCTGCACCGCCATCAATGTCAGCAGCCAGCGATCAACAGCCAACAGCCAACAGCCAACAGCCAACGGCCAACAGCAAACAACAACGGCAGCAACAACAACGACAACCAGCACTAAAAAGCCATAAAATCCATCTGAGTGAGTTACCAAGCCATCAAATATACCTACTTACTACTCCATAAAACCTTACTATTTGCCCAATATAGCCACTAAGCCCCTGCTCTCACCACCCCTGGCAATCCAGAAAAAAATAAAATAAAATAAAATAGCAAGAAACACGGAGAATATTAACCTTACCATTTATCCACCATAGCCCACCCCACTTGCATGCCTTGCTTGCCTCGCCTTGCCTGCTAGCGAAAATGAGAACTAAAACAAACGTCAGCGAACCAACAAATACTGGCAATCACAATCACTAAAACAAAAACACCCACGCGCATGCGCTTCAGCCTCAGCCTCAGCCAGCAGAAAATGCAAAAACCAAAAACCTGCAAAAAATGCCAACATGCGCGCAATTGTATATGTAAACAATAATTATTCTGTACCCCAAATGCAGACGCTCTCGCACCAGCAAACAACACCGAATCCTATAAAATAGCACAAGCACTATTAAAACAAACCCAAAAAGATTAGGTAAAATGCGCGATAACCACAAATGCACGGAACTGTACACAATAAATAATCTCCTCCATCACACAGTTAAAAAATTAAATAATTGTGCTAATAAACCGGCCCTAACCCTTCAATTTTTCTCTGCAAGGCACAACAGTAACACTGAACAGTGAACAGTGTTACCACACCCAATTATTTTTTCTTCTCTTCATGCACAATTATGACAGCCCTGGTCTTGCACTGCCGCGGGCATACACACTCCCTGGCACCAATAGACAAACAAACAAACAAATGTCCATATTAACTATTTATTAATTAATTATCGTATTATCATTTTATTAATCAATTATTTTTACCACTACAAAAAAAACAAACAGCAATTAATAACTAACATTTGGCAATATAGTCTATACAGAAAACATTAATCCGCCCCCAACCAAGCCCATCTGGCTGAATTCCCACTCAATTGCACACAATACAATACATAATACATTGTAAAATACATATTATAATGTGCAATGTATATTTCCCTCCCCCCCTCACATATATTCTCCCTAAAAACCACTAACTAACTCACACTCGCGCAACTTGTGTGTCGCTATTGCCCTAGTAAGTATAATCTATAAATTATAAATAGTAAAAAACTAGAAATTCAAAATAACTGCCAAAACAACCGCCAAATAATTGCCAAAATAGAAACAAAACCAAAGCCAAATAACAATAATAATTAAAATAATAATAATAATAATAATAATAATAATAATAATAATAATAATAATAACAATAATAACAGTCTTCGAGACAGAATAAAATAAGTATGAAAATAAAAAACAAGACAAGACATAATTAATACTCCAACCAGCCGAATAAACAGCCTAAAAAATAGCTAAATATAGCCGTAATCCAACTAAGATAGCAACACTGCCACTGTATACCTACCAACAACGAAGAGAGCGCGTCCGCTACGCAACCGCACTGACTGACAACGTCTCTCCCGCTCTCTGCCGCTCTCTTGCCGCTCCGCATTGAAATGCCGTTGCTGCTGCCTGTGCTTCCTCTTCTCTCGCATGCATTCGCACACCAACAACCATCAACTCTGAACTCTGCCCGGGCACATACACACTCACTGAGCGACCGAGCAACAGAGCGACTGCGACTGCGACTGCGACCAAAATAAAAATTACTAATTCAATTTTTAAAATTAAATTGAAAATAAAATTGGAAGATGTCATCGTCGCCACCATCGTCACCACCACCATCAAAGAAGGCCAAAATGGATGGCCTAATGCACCCCCTAAATATGGCCTGGGTGCATTCACCCAACAGATACAACGGCGATGACGAGGAAACGCAGCTATGGCAGCCGTCGCCGTCGCCTACACCCTCAAAACCTATATGGACCCGGAGTGGAGACAGCGAGTCGGAGTCAGAGCCGGAGTCGGAAAAAAGCGAGCCGAACGGACAGGCAGAGTGGCAGCAACGGCCGGCCCCAGAAAGGAGATTAACAAATTAGGTTAAAATTAAAATTAAAAGTAAAATTAAGAATTAAGAATTAAGAACACAGAAATGTGAAAACAGAATAGAACTTAAATTTAAATTTAAATTTAATACCTCAAATAAATATATATTAAAACTAAAAAACTAAGCCTACAACTTCAACTACAATCTATAGAGGAAAACAAAACCAAACATAATAATTCTATGAAATCAAACCAAACTAAGATAAAAACAGCTCTAAGTAACAAAAACAACAATAAAATAACAAATACAATACAATGCAAATAGCAAATAACTAAATACCAATAAAATAATGGCACAAAATATAAACCAAAAATAATTATAACAACAAAAAATAAACATAAAATATAAAATATAAAAAAAAATATATACATATATAAAACACAAAATAAAAATACAAAATATAAAAAATAAAACATAAAATATAAATAACTAAATGGCACAAAATATAAACCAAAAATAATTATAACAAAAAAATAAAAAAAATAAATATAAAATATAAAATATAGAATATAAAATATAAAAAAATAAAATACAAAACACAAAATATAAAATATAAAATATAAAACATAAAATATAAACAACTAAATAACTAAATACCTATAAAATAATGTAAAAATACAAAATAAAACATAAAATATAAAATACATACCCATTAAGATTAATGAATCAACAAATTAGCGAAATAGCAATAATTAAACCCAAGCACTGCAAAGCACATATCCCAACTTGTCCTCTATCTTCTGTCTCTTATCACGTATGCCAACCCAAGGTTACCCTGCTGATCCCCATCAGCTAAACTCTTTAACCTTTGAAATCTCATACAAACTAGCAGATACAGATTAAAAAACAACAACAAACCGAAATAATTCCATACATTACTAGCAATTACTGGCAATAAAGCGACACACAAAACAACACTAATACTAACACTAATATCCGCCCATCAAGAGTCAAGAGGCAAAATAGGTAGCATTAGTTAACCCATTGACCAAGTCCTTAAACACAATGGCCCATAGAAACATCTAAACCGCATTCTTACACCTGCACTCTCACTCTCTCACTCTCTCACCTACACCAACAGCAGCACATACAAGCAAACAATTAACCTGCTACCTGCTGTAACAAACAAACAACTAATCCGCATAATCTGCACAAGATGCCCACTAGCCTACCTACCTACTCCCACTTCTTTCCCATAAAAACTACTACCTGAAAAGCCAAACAAAGCTAAAAATCAAATCAAATCAAATTAAACCAATAAATAATTGACCCAACCAACCCAGTACACATTCTAGCCCACCGACAACTCGCGTGGTCCTAGCATTAACCCCAACTCCAGTCCCAGTCCCAGTCCCAGTTCACAAATTCCACTACAGCCTCTCTCTTTCTGTCCTTAAACCCAGTCAAAAATTCAAAATTCAAAATTTAAAATCCAAAATTCAGAATTCAAGCTCAAACTCAAGCTAAATTGCCCAATATATTCCTCCTCTTAAATCCTAACCTTGAACTTGAACATAGTCATCAATTTTCATACCCTGCGCCTGTTCAAAATCGTAAATCCAAAATACAGGGTAATCAATTTACAATTTACAATGCTCTCAAACCCAGATCCTGACCTTGACCATGACCCTGTTCTCAACCCTCAACTTAATATCCAATATCCAATCCTATCTAACTTAATATCCAATACATTGCACACGCCCATCCGCGATCGCGGTGATGCATACAGCAACCACTGGCCTGTGCATCACCCATCCAGGCTGTGCATACATACCCCGCGTGCGCACGCACACGGCCGCCGACTGTGAATATAAGTATTAGTGTTGTTTTGTGTGTCGCTTATTGCCAGATTGTAGTAATGTATGAATATTTCGGTTTGTTGTTGTTTTTTAATCTGTATCTGCTAGTTTGTATGAGATTTCAAAGGTTAAAGAGTTTAGCTGATGGGGATCAGCAGGGTAACCTTGGGTTGGCATACGTGATAAGAGACAGAAGATAGAGGACAAGTTGGGATATGTGCTTTGCAGTGCTTGGGTTTAATTATTGCTATTTCGCTAATTTGTTGATTCATTAATCTTAATGGGTATGTATTTTATATTTTATGTTTTATTTTGTATTTTTACATTATTTTATAGGTATTTAGTTATTTAGTTGTTTATATTTTATGTTTTATATTTTATATTTTATATTTTGTGTTTTGTATTTTATTTTTTTATATTTTATATTCTATATTTTATATTTTATATTTATTTTTTTTATTTTTTTGTTATAATTATTTTTGGTTTATATTTTGTGCCATTTAGTTATTTATATTTTATGTTTTATTTTTTATATTTTGTATTTTTATTTTGTGTTTTATATATGTATATATTTTTTTTTATATTTTATATTTTATGTTTATTTTTTGTTGTTATAATTATTTTTGGTTTATATTTTGTGCCATTATTTTATTGGTATTTAGTTATTTGCTATTTGCATTGTATTGTATTTGTTATTTTATTGTTGTTTTTGTTACTTAGAGCTGTTTTTATCTTAGTTTGGTTTGATTTCATAGAATTATTATGTTTGGTTTTGTTTTCCTCTATAGATTGTAGTTGAAGTTGTAGGCTTAGTTTTTTAGTTTTAATATATATTTATTTGAGGTATTAAATTTAAATTTAAATTTAAGTTCTATTCTGTTTTCACATTTCTGTGTTCTTAATTCTTAATTCTTAATTTTACTTTTAATTTTAATTTTAACCTAATTTGTTAATCTCCTTTCTGGGGCCGGCCGTTGCTGCCACTCTGCCTGTCCGTTCGGCTCGCTTTTTTCCGACTCCGGCTCTGACTCCGACTCGCTGTCTCCACTCCGGGTCCATATAGGTTTTGAGGGTGTAGGCGACGGCGACGGCTGCCATAGCTGCGTTTCCTCGTCATCGCCGTTGTATCTGTTGGGTGAATGCACCCAGGCCATATTTAGGGGGTGCATTAGGCCATCCATTTTGGCCTTCTTTGATGGTGGTGGTGACGATGGTGGCGACGATGACATCTTCCAATTTTATTTTCAATTTAATTTTAAAAATTGAATTAGTAATTTTTATTTTGGTCGCAGTCGCAGTCGCAGTCGCTCTGTTGCTCGGTCGCTCAGTGAGTGTGTATGTGCCCGGGCAGAGTTCAGAGTTGATGGTTGTTGGTGTGCGAATGCATGCGAGAGAAGAGGAAGCACAGGCAGCAGCAACGGCATTTCAATGCGGAGCGGCAAGAGAGCGGCAGAGAGCGGGAGAGACGTTGTCAGTCAGTGCGGTTGCGTAGCGGACGCGCTCTCTTCGTTGTTGGTAGGTATACAGTGGCAGTGTTGCTATCTTAGTTGGATTACGGCTATATTTAGCTATTTTTTAGGCTGTTTATTCGGCTGGTTGGAGTATTAATTATGTCTTGTCTTGTTTTTTATTTTCATACTTATTTTATTCTGTCTCGAAGACTGTTATTATTGTTATTATTATTATTATTATTATTATTATTATTATTATTATTATTATTATTTTAATTATTATTGTTATTTGGCTTTGGTTTTGTTTCTATTTTGGCAATTATTTGGCGGTTGTTTTGGCAGTTATTTTGAATTTCTAGTTTTTTACTATTTATAATTTATAGATTATACTTACTAGGGCAATAGCGACACACAAGTTGCGCGAGTGTGAGTTAGTTAGTGGTTTTTAGGGAGAATATATGTGAGGGGGGAGGGAAATATACATTGCACATTATAATATGTATTTTACAATGTATTATGTATTGTATTGTGTGCAATTGAGTGGGAATTCAGCCAGATGGGCTTGGTTGGGGGCGGATTAATGTTTTCTGTATAGACTATATTGCCAAATGTTAGTTATTAATTGCTGTTTGTTTTTTTTGTAGTGGTAAAAATAATTGATTAATAAAATGATAATACGATAATTAATTAATAAATAGTTAATATGGACATTTGTTTGTTTGTTTGTCTATTGGTGCCAGGGAGTGTGTATGCCCGCGGCAGTGCAAGACCAGGGCTGTCATAATTGTGCATGAAGAGAAGAAAAAATAATTGGGTGTGGTAACACTGTTCACTGTTCAGTGTTACTGTTGTGCCTTGCAGAGAAAAATTGAAGGGTTAGGGCCGGTTTATTAGCACAATTATTTAATTTTTTAACTGTGTGATGGAGGAGATTATTTATTGTGTACAGTTCCGTGCATTTGTGGTTATCGCGCATTTTACCTAATCTTTTTGGGTTTGTTTTAATAGTGCTTGTGCTATTTTATAGGATTCGGTGTTGTTTGCTGGTGCGAGAGCGTCTGCATTTGGGGTACAGAATAATTATTGTTTACATATACAATTGCGCGCATGTTGGCATTTTTTGCAGGTTTTTGGTTTTTGCATTTTCTGCTGGCTGAGGCTGAGGCTGAAGCGCATGCGCGTGGGTGTTTTTGTTTTAGTGATTGTGATTGCCAGTATTTGTTGGTTCGCTGACGTTTGTTTTAGTTCTCATTTTCGCTAGCAGGCAAGGCGAGGCAAGCAAGGCATGCAAGTGGGGTGGGCTATGGTGGATAAATGGTAAGGTTAATATTCTCCGTGTTTCTTGCTATTTTATTTTATTTTATTTTTTTCTGGATTGCCAGGGGTGGTGAGAGCAGGGGCTTAGTGGCTATATTGGGCAAATAGTAAGGTTTTATGGAGTAGTAAGTAGGTATATTTGATGGCTTGGTAGCTCACTCAGATGGATTTTATGGCTTTTTAGTGCTGGTTGTCGTTGTTGTTGCTGCCGTTGTTGTTTGCTGTTGGCCGTTGGCTGTTGGCTGTTGGCTGTTGGCTGTTGATCGCTGGCTGCTGACATTGATGGCGGTGCAGCATTGCTGCTGTTGCTGTTGCCGTTGTTGCTGTTGTTATTGCAGTTGTATTTGTTTTTGTTCTTGTTTCCTGTCATCATCCTCTTCGTCCATTGGTCAGGGTGTAGTATGAGTGTTTATTTAAATTTAAATTTATATTCATTTATTTATTTACGTTTTAATTTTTATTTTATTTTATTTTATTTTTTTTGTCTATTGCAGTTCGCTTGATGTCACTTGGGATTCTTGATCAGTCTTTTGCATTACGTTCTCACCGTTTGTATTTACACTGCTGGTATGTGGTTTATTTAGATTTGCTATTTTAGTGTCTATATTTAAGTATTCGCTTTCATTGCTTTCATGTCGAGCGATTGGGAGTCAGAGTCAGAGTCGGCGTCGGAGTCGGAGCCAGAGTCGGGACAGGTGATGTTGTTGCTGCTGCTGCTGCTGGGTTTGACATATAGTATCCGGATACTTGTTGCATTTATTTGCCCGTTCTCAACTGGCATGCAGATCGGCGTGTGGGAGCTTGAAATTTGCCGTACCATCGGGCGATTTGCATGGTTTTGAGTGGGTGGGTTTGTGTAGCGCCAAGTTTGTATCATTCGTATGCTTGCCCTTGCAGTTGCTGAGATTACATTTTCATTTGTTTGTCCGTTTGTCCGTTTGTTTGTTTTCCAGACCCTATGGCTGCCGGTACTTCCTGGTGGGAGAATGTATTGGATTCTTTATTGTTTGCATCGATCATGCGGTTGTGGGACAGGCGAATCGGATTTCTATCTCTTTGTACTTTAGCTTGCTGTTGGCCTAAGTTTTGGTTAGTGAGTACCTATCGGTTATCGGAGTTCGGAGTTTTGATTCTATTTGTTACTTTTGCAGCTTTTGCAGCTCACTTGACGCCGCCTTTGGATGCCCCTTGTATGCCGATTGATGACTTGCATGCTCTGAGCGGGAGTGGACTTGGGTTTTGGGTTTAATGCTATTTTATTTTTACTTTTACTACTGTGCTGTTACTAAACTTTTCCTATTTTAGGTTTCGTGTCAGATGGATGTTTGC
>JAWNNJ010000572.1:0-79831 GCA_035045125.1 Hypselothyrea guttata
TTTAAAAGCTAATTACAATATATCGTACTTATTATCGGTACTCCTTTAAAATGTATATATCAAAAAAACTAATTATATTTTAATTCAAATTTAAACCTTATATTCAAAATATTTTTATTCGCAATAAGACAAATTATTTTATATAATATTACAGTTTAATTTCCAATTAATAACTTAAAATATATTTTTATAAATTAATTGTCTGCATATAATATTTCTTGAGGGTATTCCACTTGCCGTATATCGAACCCAAATTCAGCTAAGCTTTTTTCCCGTTCTCTCTTGCGCGTTGACTGATGTGTGGCCATCAATCTAAACTCTTCATTTTGAAGGCTCGCTGTCAGCCATAATGACC
This sequence comes from Hypselothyrea guttata, assembly GCA_035045125.1. Lineage (NCBI taxonomy): Eukaryota > Metazoa > Arthropoda > Insecta > Diptera > Drosophilidae > Hypselothyrea > Hypselothyrea guttata. The sequence goes on from JAWNNJ010000572.1 coordinate 356, forward strand.
GGAGCAGAGCAAAAAGCGCCGCATACAACATACAGAAAACAGAAAAATATCAGACACGAGCGCTACGGGGAGCCAATGACTGGGGGAACGGGGGCAGGAACTTTGGATGGGGATGGGGGTACTTATTACGGGTCACACAATTCAGCGGCGAGTCGTCAATCATAATTTATAAATTGTTGTGTGCATGGAGAGCTCGAAACGCATGCATAGCAAAAATCGAGGAAAAATAAAAATAAATATACAAAAAAAAAAAAAATAGTAGAGAAATCTATTTGAGTCATTTGGCTTGTATATCCCAGCTAATTATTCAACGTCTCATTAAACAAATAAATGTGTCAAGAAAACATTTGTTTGCCATACATCACGGCCCCAGATAGTTTCGTGGGGCGAGTGAAGAGCCCCAAAAATCACATCATGTGAAAATGACAAATCAAATGAGATTAACACATAATTTTGTTTTCGAAACAAACAGACAACTCAACCAGATAATAATAAACAGATTCATCTGCTGACTTTAGTCATTGTGGATCTCTAGCCCGTTCATTTCAAAACATTTCTGTGCATTAATCAACGAAATCACCTGACAGCCAGGCATTTCATGCATGAAATTAAAAATTATAAATACAAATTTAACATCTTTTAACACAATCGTGCATTTAGTGAGCCAACTGAGCATACTTTTTAAATTATTTCAAGAATTAAATCGCGATATACTAGGTAAGATAGGCAATCGAGGGTATCTCTGCATGTTTGAATTACTCTCAAACGGCATCATAGAGCAGACAATGAGGCGTAAGCAAAGGAATTTGTTTAATTTATTTGAATAATACCAACAACCAGAATAATATGGCATAGAATCTAAGAAGAGGTTAAATTAATTTATATTTTTGATATTTTATTTGCATTCTTTTAAAAATACTTAGAGAATAGACAAACTATTGTTATATAAATATTTGTGTAGTCCACGGTACAAAATCTAACAATGATAGAATAAGTTTTATATGATATAAAATACAATAAAATCAAATCAACTAAAATAATGCCATAAATATTTGAATAACTCAACTATTTTAAATTTTTTTTCACAATATATACATATTAATTTGGTCTAAAAATATGTTTAAATAAAAAAGAAAGGCATATAAATTACTTGGTGCTGCAAGAGGGCGAGCGAGGCAAAGTCTGCAATTTTGTTTCTTTAATATCTTCGGTGTTTATTAATCGATTAGCATGCGCTTTTGACGATAGATGAATATTATTGCAGAGAGCGAATATTCTGAATTCTAACCTTTTCTGTTTCGTATTACGTTTGTTATTGGATTTATATTGTTTGGAGCCTAAAGCAGACGTCATCTTTAATATTAGAAATATATTTTATTAAAAATGGTTTCTCTAGTTCATATAATTTCTGAAATCGTCGCGTTAAACCGGTCGGACGGACAGACAGATGAATCGACTAAGCTCGTTCTCCTGATCTATAATACTTTACTGGGCTTGCCACACCTCCTCCTGCCTTTTAAACACATTTGCTCAAAGTTATTAACCCTGATTTTAGCCATATCATGTGTGCAGCGCATAGAGATATAAAATAGACAGGAAGTGGTGGCTGACAAAGGCTGGCTGCTACGTATGACGGACAGCAGCGCTATGCCCGTTGGCTTATAATGATCTAATTGCGTTGAAAGCTGTTCCGTTCTGAGCTGTCACCTCCGTTTCTTATCGAGCTGCTTTGCTCTTCGCGCTGTTCCAGTGTCGAGTGACAGGCAGAGCAACAGCAACAACAGCAACAACAACAACAACTGCAACTACAACTGCAACAAAAGCAACAGAAGGAGGAACAGTAAAAACAACATCCACAACACTCACAATGCGCTCGTCGTGCAATTTATTGAGCCCATCAATCAAGTGGCCATTCCATGGATACATTTGTGTGTGGTGTTGTGATTCTCCGCAAATAATTGTTGCCAGCGTTGCACATTGCACATTGTCTGTCTCGATGTCTGTCCGTCCGTCTGTCCGTCTGTCTGTTTGACTGTCTGCCTGTCAATGGGTGTGGTCACAGTTGCCTGCACTTAGTTTATGGTCCGAGCTGCGTTGCTCAGCAATCGTCACTCAACGTCTGCCACGTCTGCCACAAAAAAAGGCCAATCATCGATCATGGTCATCATCATCATCATCAACATCAAACATCAACATCAACTTGCATCCTATACATACATATAGTACCATATACCCGTTGAGCGACTCTTGCTCATCCTTGTCGTCATTATTGATGAGCTACAGCGAAAAGCAGTCGTCAGTCAGCTGCCTGCCCCTGCCCCTGGCCCCTACCCCTACCACTTGCGGCAAGATAATATCTTTTGCAACAAATTTTTGACAGCTTCGATGCGGCCTCGTATGTCGTCTGCATTGTGGCTGCAACTGCATAAAACTTGGACCTGCCTGGACACAGACCGCCAGTGTTGCCAATTTATGTTGGAGAAAAAAGCTGTTTTGACTGGACTGCACACGCAAATAACATCATTGCAAAGCGTAGATAATATCTTATATATTTTGCATTTATATAGAAAATAGCTTACAGATCATCCATAAGCAGATCGAGTCTGTTTTAGATTCAAACCATCTATTCCATTTGAACGTGTATTATAATTGTTATAATACACGTTCAATTGGAATAGATGGTTGAAATTTTAAACAAACTCGATCTGCTTATGGATGATGATGGAGGTGGGATGGTGGATGGGAAGCCAATTTTAAATAGAGATCCCAACCGGGCTTTGGTCCATTTTTTGATTAGTTCCTTTTTTCGATATTCGAAGCTGGAATTATATAAAAATTTAGTAAAGTATTTATATTTTATTTCAAATAACTTACCCTGGCAATGACGGATGAACCGAGGCAGTTGGAGCACCTGTCTCGTCCATTTCGATTTGTGGGCCAGGCTAATGATGTGCTCCTTAGCGGTGGCAGCCAGAGCGTTCAGACGATTTTGCTCGTTTCGGAGTTTTCAGAAAGTAATCCCCATTCTTCTCAACATCTGCTGCTGCGGCAGATGTTGAATGTCAGGTATACCCAAATCATGGGTATACGCGGCTATATCACTAAGATATCGGAAGACCTATACAAGGGTGAGCTGCAGGGTGAAAAACAGGTGATTGAGGCCTTCAAGAAGTTAATTGCTTCAGCTAGCGAATATGTCAAGGCCCTCAAGGAGTTTTTCATAACTTATTATTCATCGCCGTGTTGTGACCCATCCAACACTTCTTCCTGTTATTTTTGTAGCGAAAAGCATCAACTGTTGTGATGTTTGTTGTGTGAGGGCGAGGCTATTACACCAGAGAGATCGTAAACGTCGGGCTAGAACACCGGAGTCTGTAGATGACTTGACAACTGTGACAAAAGATAATGTGAAATCAGAGGTCTCCGAGGACTCAGATGATTCGGGAGGCTTCAAGTGGCTCAGAGTCGTCAAGTGATTCAGAGTCATCCGGTTCCGATTCTTTAAGTGATTCGGCGGATTCAGATCCTGAATTTATGGAGTTTTTGGGGTCTGCATCGTCCAAGGAGTTAGGGCTCAGTGCAATTCCTCGTTAGAATGGGAATCGACAATCCAACCGAGTCAATCCAAGATTTGGAGGAGGAAATTGACAAGTACCAAATATTCATAGATGGTCCTTTTGACTGGGAGTGCAGCATGTGCCAGGCGTATGGCCAGGGTAGGTTTTCTTTTTCGATATTCCAAGCTGGAATTATTTAAAAATTTAGTAAAATAATTATATTTTATTTTAAATAACTTACCATAAAATATTTCTTTTTATATTTTCTCCAGATGTGTTCACTACGAACCTCGGTTACAAACTAACAATATTCGCTTTATCGAATCGTGTCATAGATTTTTGAACATCATAGCCTACTTCGATGTGAGATTGTCTATAAAAATTTCAGAATCTAAATGTAAATTTTACCCACAATAAGTATTTATATACAATTTCAAATAACTTACCATAAAATATTTCTTTTTATATTATATTCTCCAGATGTGTTCACTGCGAACCCTGATTACAAACTAACAATATTTGCTGCATCGAATCGTGTCATAGATTTTTATACTTCATAGCCTACTAGGATGTGATAATGTCTATACAAATATCACAATCTAAATGCAATTTTACAAAATTTATGAACTTCTTTCTTCTATGGTGTTTGCAGACAAATTATATAACTTATAATAAATACTAAACATTTTTATACCCTGTGCCCATTTGAAAAATGGAAAAAACAGGGTTAATAACTTTGTCAGAATGTATGTAAGAAGCAGAAGGAGGCGTGGCTGACTCCACAAACTATATATATTCTTGATCAGGGAGACGAGCTGAGTCGATTTAGCCCTGTCTGTCTGTCTCTCTGTCTGTATGAACGCTGAGATTTCCTAAACTATAAAGCTAGAGAAGCCATTTTGGGCTCTTTTGAAAGGTGTATACCATACGCAGATCAATTTTATTTCAAATCTTAGATGCCACGCCCCTTCTGCCCACTATAATACATACTATATAGGCATACAAATCTATCTACGTAAATTGTTTTCAGTAGTTGGTAGGTTTATTTAATACGCAGATGAAGTTTGTTTCGAAGAATTTATGCTTGCCACAGTTCAACAATTTTTGGATCAAATGCTCTTCAGGAATACCCAGCTTTGGCGGGAAAAAGGCGGGATTGACAACACTGCAGACTTCAGACCTCAAACTGCGGCTCAGTCTGAGTCTGAGTCTGAAACCCAGAGTCGACGCAACTGAACTGGACTGAACAGAACAGAAGAGAACAGAACGGAGCTGCCTGTTGGGCCCTGTCACATTTATCACAAATTCAATGAATAATAATTTTTGCACGCTGTGTGATGTGACGTGCTAATGTTATCTGATTGGAATCGTTGATGAAGCAGCAACAGCAACGGCAACAGGAACAGCAACAAGAACAACTGTAATATAGCACTCCGATCGAAGGATGAAGTTGGAGAATTTCGGTTCGTGAAGAAGCTCTTAAATATTAATTATGTTGCCGGGCTTTCGTCTGCCATTTTGTATTATAAATTGCATTTGCGATAAGCGGCGATTTATTGCCATTGAGATCATAAATTTAACACACGCCGATCGGTACGATCAATTTCCGGCTTTAATCATGCTCCAAACATCTCATTCACAGTCAGTTCTACGCGTCATATATCATTTTCCACCACATGCAGTTAATCTACACGCTCCATATCATCGTACAAATATCAATAGCAAATACAATCGATTGATTTTCGGCTTTAGATATGTGCATAACTCCGAGTATTTATGTTTACCTGGCGCCTACTGGAATTACACAGCCCGACATTTATATGATGGGTCATCTGTCACACTCACATCGAGCAGGCAGATAAGAACTGCACAATTGTGTACAGACTGCAGTCTATAATCCGAGTGCTATTTGTGTCTGAAGTAGAGGCAATAGTTTTCCGCGTAAATAGGGGTAAATAATGCTTAATCCCAAGAATTATTTCAGTTGAACTAAAAGCAACGTTTTATTGATAACTCTGAGAAATAAAGTCTGTTTTCTTTCTGAATTTTGATTACCGTTCTGTGATCAAGAGGCAATAGTTTTAAATATGTTAGGATAAGCTTTAAAAATTTAAATGGTTTTGAGAATTTGATTCATGCTTTTCATAAATTGATTTAATAAATTTTTATTTATTTTCTTTAGTAGCATATTGATTATTTTTTTGTAATTAATGTCTTGGCGTTTTATTTAACTTTATCTTTTATTGATTAAAGATTTGCAGTATATCTTGAATTTTCTGACAACATTAAATTAAATAATTTTCAATAATATGATTTCAAAATAAATATAACAATTGGTTTATTTGACAATTGTTTTTTTATTTTTAATAAAGTCTTAATAAATTGAAGCTTTCACTTCAATTATTATTTCTAAAATATCATTTGATATTCCGATTTATGTATAAGATAGTTTTTATTTCATATTATCTATAGTAGATTTTAGAGCTATTTCTTTCGTCAGCTCAACACTCCCAAAGTTCTTTGTTATGCAAAGTGTTTTCATTTCCATACCCATATGCCAATCGGAAAATTCGAAAATCCTTTGCAATTAAGAACTGTCAACAGTCTTTTGTAGACACAGCATATCTGAAATTGTTTTGCGAATTCCCCAGCAGACAGTTGATTTACTGTGCTGAAAGTAATTTGGCGCTAGCATTTCGTACTCGAGATTCCTCCATTTGTTTTCGAGAGTCTTTCGCATTGCTCGTATAGTTCTATAGATGCCATATAGTGCTACAAGTACTTTGCGTATCCCTAGGTTTGGCGCACTGACAAGTTGGCATCTCTTTGTAATTGATTAGCTTGGGGGTTAGCTGGCTGACATTGCATGTCGAATTCAATTTGAGTATGTGTAGAATAGTGCCAAGATCGAGACAAGCTGAAGATCACTTGAGTTCACAGACACACACAACAGACAAGAGACTACAGACAACAGACAAGAGACAACAAGTTTCTATGTTGGCTGTGATTATGTGGGAGGTTTCGGTTGATTGATCACCGATTTGAAGTGATCGTCAAATTAAACTCGTACTCGCTAAGCATTTCCATTAATTCACTTCATTTTGCGATAACGAAATGGCTTTTTTGTGGGTGGGGTGCACAATTATAATAATGAGCCAATAAATCTTTGAAATGTTCAAATAAGACAAGTTAATATTTAAATTAATTGCAATGAATAAACAAATATACGTATAATAAATCCATTAAGAACGCAGCTGATCAGTCGCACATACTCGACTGCAGAATTGAATAGAGGTGTGATTACACGGCATCTCTGTTAGCGAGAAACAGAGCGTGTTTCTTTAATAGGACAAGAGTTTGACTAGAAAGAGTTGAGCCAGCGAGAGTTGGGCCAGCGAGGGTTCGCCCTGCGAGAGTTATGCCTACAAGTGTTAGACCAGCGAGTGTTCGTCCAGCGAGTGTTCGGCCAGCGAGAGTTGGGCCAGCAACAGGTAGGCCAACAAGAGTTCGGCCAGTGATAGTTCGGCCAGCGAGTATTCGCCCACCGAGAGCTAAGCAGCGACAGTTCGGCCACTGAGAGTGGACCAACGAGAGTTAGACCCGCAAGAATCAAGCCAACCAAAGTTGAGCCAGAGAGAGTTGGGCCACCAAGAGTTTAGCTGCGAGTTCCACATTAATTAACATCTCCCAGTGTTGACGTCTGAGCCAAGTGTGGATGAAGGTGGTGGAGCTCTCTAGTATATAATAAAATAAAATACCTATCAACAATTTGGTTTGAAAATAATGAAATGATTTTCAGGAAATACATAAAAATACACAAATAAATTCTATGAATTGACGACAATTCAATGGAATGCTGACCTGCACGGGTTGTTGATTCCTTTATCCCACTTCCTCCGAGATAAGCTCCTGGCAGAGTGATTTGCATATGACGCATGATAACTGTCAATATTTTGGCAGAGCTCAACTGACAGCTGTCACGCGCTTCTTCGCTTGAGCCGGAAACAAATTTGTAAAGCGCCGACAGGCGAAAATAAAAAATAAATACATATGTACAAAAAAAAAGCAGAGAGAACTTCAAAATATAAAAATTCTCTTTGTATTTGCGTTTGTGGAAAATGGAAATGGAAATTGAAATGAATGTGTTTTCTGTGCAGTTGGTTGGCAACTCGCAAACTCGCAATTCGCACCAAATATTAAAAACTCTGCCGCAGGCCAACAACAACAAAAGAAAAGCCCCGAAGTAAGTAATATGATAGGGGCTCTTGAGTGCTCCAGGGGGGAGAGGGGGAGGCACTCGTACGTGAGAGACTCGCATGTGTCGCCGCCTGTCAAAGTGTCAACATACGCAAATAACGGTAAAGGATTTGTCACTGCCAACGCCACTGCCAACTGAAATACCAACAACAGTCAGAGACAGAGACAGAGCGGAAAGCGAAAGAAAGAAAAGTGAAATCTGTCACAGTGTTGACTAAATGCAAAAAACCAAACAGCTAAAATTACACAGTATGCGATGCCATGGCCAAAATACCCTACAGAAAATGTTACAATATATTAAATAAATAAAAGAAGATTTTTGAAGATTTTAGTCATTTGTCAGATCTGAGAAATATATTAAAATTCAGTTAGCCATATGAAATTAATTTCAAATAATTGTAAAAATATAATATAATGTAATAACAATTAAAATTAAATTTAAAATGGATATCAATAAATTTTGGAAACTCAAAACAATTTAATAAATTTAAATAAACTATTAATTAATTTATTAAATATAATTTAATGATCTGCCGAGTTGGATTGCCATAAAATAATTGCTTGTTAAACTTTCGAAAATTTGATATTTTGAATTCCAATAATAATAAATTATTCTGTAAATAAACTGGAAAATGGCAATTCAATCTAGCAATTTAATTATTTATTATTTTATTTGCCGAATTTGATTATTATTTCCCAGTTTATTTATAAACTAATTTAATTTTATTGGAATTAAAAATTTCAAATATTTGGTGGTTAAACTAGCAATTTATTTAATTTTTAATTTAATAAATTCATTTGATTAATTTCTTTTTAATAATTGTTTTCGGCAAATATTGGATTAAGTTTTTAGTTTAGACTGCTTAATCGTAATTCCGGTTGTTCATTTTCCGAATTGAAATTTTTATGAATGCAGCTTTTTGCATTGCAATAAGTCTAGAAATACAATCGAAGGGAAAGTAATTTTTATACCCTGTGCCCATTTGAAAAATGGGAAAAACAGGGTTAATAACTTTGTGCGAATGTATGTAACAGCCAGAAGGAGGCGTGGCAGACCCCACAAACTATATATATTCTTGATCAGGATGACGAGCTGAGTCGATATAGCCATGTCCGTCTGTCTGTCCGTCTGTCCGTCTGTCCGTCTGTCCGTCTGTTTGAACGCGTCGATCTCAGCAACTATAATAGCTAGAAAAGCCGTTTTGGTCATTTCTGAAAGGTGTTTACAATACGCAGATCAAGTTTAGTTCAAATCTTGGATGCCACTCCCCTTCCGCCCACAACGAGCATAAAAAGAATTCATTCGCCAATTTAAGAGACACAGATCGAGTTATATAAATTCTGTTTTCAGTTATTTGTAGGTCTATATTAGGCGCAGATAGGGTTTTTTTCAAATTTTGGATGCCACGCCCCTTTTACGCCCTAATTCATAAAAACTGAATAACAAGCGTATTATTGAACATAGAACGTTGTTATTCGATATATATACTCTCTTCTATTATATTAAACTTTCCTGAGAAGCGCATTAAAATCGATCAATAAACACAGGAGTTATAGGCGAAACAATATTGCAGGCGTTGCACGCTCGCTCACTAGCAGCGCGGCCAATTAAGCGGCACCTATAGGAAACGTAGCAGAGAAAGCATTGCTGCTATGCTGCGTAAGACAGTTTTATAAAACTTTATAAAAAATATATTGCACAGGGTATAAGACAGTCGGGCCCGTCCGACTGATCTGCTCCGCCCATTCTGGTTTACTATGAAATTATTACTATTATGGAATGCAAGAAAATTACAATAAAGGTCTTCTCTTTGTTTCAATTTAATATAAATATTAGAGTGAAAATTTGTATGGCTCCCGTAAAAACAACTATAGATAATAAATACTAGAATAAAGCGTAATGTGAAGCATATCAATAAAAAATTGTGAAATAAAATGGAAAACTACTCCATTAATTTTTTGTACAAATTATTATGTATAACAAATTCTGTATCTCGTAATTATCATAATGAATCACTATAAAAAATAGAATATCTCGATTGTTGTGCTGCGTGTAAGTGCAAATGTCTGTCAGCAAGTTGATTTGACTGATTGATTGATTGACTGACTGATTGATTGAGCGATTGAGTGCGACTGTAGTATGTGTTTGAAGTGATTGCGTTTTGCGTTTCCAGCGCATGATGATTCACGTGATCCACGAAACCCAAACGTAAACGTAAACGTAAACAAAGAGGGGAAGGAAACGTTTGCCGCTTATCAATCTTATCAGAAATGTAATGACATTTAACATGCCGCATTTAAAGAGTCCCCAGACCCCTCTCTCTCTCTCTCTCTATTTCCTCTCTTTCTCTAGGTCTATCTGCTGTGTTTTCGGGTGCTGAAATTGATTTTCCAATTGCTGCCGTTTGACATGTTTGCCGGCTACTGGCACGCAAGACATTTGTTGTGGTTGTTATTGTTTTTCTCCCATTTTTTTGTATACCCTGTACTTTGAAAAAAGTACCAATGGGTATATTAAGTTGGTGCGAATGGGCAATTACTTGATTTTAAAGCAATTTATAATTCGGCATGTATGGTATATAGCCTATGGCATTCTCCATCGACGCTGTAATTTACGTTTTGATTGCATAAGAAACAGCGAAGATATGCAACAGACAATTTGCTGGATTGTGCACTTATTACTGACATACATAGTATTTGGTCTACTCTTATCGGTAACGTTCGACTACAGCGGTCTGTCCTACTGATCTGCTCCTTCCTCTCTGGTCTTCTCTCCGTAGGTTCGGTATCTCTCTGCTCCGAATCGGTTTCCATATATCGTCGGTATTTTCGTTCTCGTTGTTGTTGTTGTTGTTGTTGTTGTTGTCGTGTTGTAATTTATGCGCCAGCTCGTTCATTTGACATGTCAAAAGTTGTGTCGCTTGATTGATGACTGCTGTCAACACATATTTTCTAATTTTTTTTCCAACTTCTCAATACGAGTATTCGTATGTAGATGCCTAAAATATTTACTCTGCGTGTGTGTGTGTGTGTGTGTGTTGTGTATCTGTATCTGTGTGTGGTTAGGCCACAAAAGGGTTTGGCTTCTAATTTTTGTTTGCTATTTTCCCTCTATCCCTCCGTCCCGCTCCCTTGGTGGTTTATCGATGCTCGCTCGCTTTTTGCCGCAATGTGAACACATTGCATATTTTGTTTAGACCCGAGACATGAGATTGATGAGCTCTGCCCGCTGCCTGTCACATGCTTCAATGGATCGCATGGGTGTCTGTCTAGCCCTAGCAATAGGGATAGCACTAGGGATAGGGGTAACAGTCGGGGTGGTCGTGCACTAAGAAAAAACTCAAGAGTTTTCGAGCTTCAATCATGAATTTCCGATATCTCAATAAGCAGAACATTCTTTTATTTTATGAGCTTTTATGTTTTTATAAAGCACTTTTCGTTCCAGAATTAATTCTTCTCTCTGATATTATCTTTATTTTAATTTGTAAGTTAATTTAATTTTTAAATTTAATTTTCTACTTAAAAATTCCCTTTGCACTACTCATATTTGACAATTAATAAATAAGTACAAAACTTTTGTTTGATTTGAATTTATCTGTTATTTTTAAATGCTCATTATTTATTACAAATAATTTAATTTATTTTGAAGAACGACTCGCTATTGATTTTTCTCAGTGTGCGACGTTGCTTCACATCTTGACAGCGGCGCAAACAAATTGTGGCGACAGGAAGTGTGCACAAACACAAGTGACTACAAAGAGTGGGCACGAGCAAAGAGAGAGGGGAATGGCAAAGGGCTTGGGAGGGGGGACGGGGTGGCTAGGGTAGTCGCTAGAGTTACGAGGATTACATTTCTGGTGTCTGAATTGATTGATAGCTATGCCAATGTTGCCTGACATGCAACTAGGTGAGCTCAATATTGAATTCCCAGTCTTTGCCCCAAACCCTTCCCCCCCACACTGCCCATTTTGACAGCCAACTAAACAAACAGGCTGAAAGAAATAATGAAACCCATCAAACCAGGGTTGCAAGTTATTGCCGTCTATTAATTTTCATATTTATAAATATAGTTGCTGCCATCAAAAGACATGCACAGAGCTCTTCAAATGGATTGTAATAAGGAGTTCTTATAGAGCATGCAAAACTATTACCGTCCAAACATTTTTAACGAGTCAACTATAGAAATTTTTCTGTCTATTACAGGTTTACTTAAAGAGCATATATATATTATGTGAACGCTCAAATATTTACATATTTGTATTGCACCATAAATAAAATATTTAACACAAAACAAAATTAATATTTTGTTAATATTTGTACTTAATACTTTCACTTGAAATAAAATTTCCTTCGAAAAATGTTTTGTATTTATTATAAGTTATATAATTTGTCTCCAAACACCATAGAAGAAAGAAGTCCATAAATTTTGTAAAATTGTGACATTTTTATAGGCATTCTTACATCGTAGTAGGCTATGAAGTTTAAAAATCGATGACACGATTCGATGCAGCAAATATTGTTAGTTTGTTATCGAGGTTCGAGGTGAAAACATGGAGAAAATAAAATAAAAAAAATATTTTATGGTAAGTTATTTAAAATAAAATATAAATAATTTACTACAATTTTAAATTATTCCAGTTTGGAATATCGAAAGAGAACCTACCCTGGCCATGCTGCGCTCCCAGTCAAAAGTACCATCTATGAACATTTGATACTTGTCAACTTCCTCCTCCAATTCTTGGATTGTCTCGGTTGAATTGTCCATTCCCATTTAACAATGAGAAATTATATAAAGAAATATTTCATGGTAAGTTATTTGAACTAAAATATAAATACTTTACTACATTTTTAAATAATTCCAGCTTGGAATATCGAATATGCCAAAATTGGGCACACCGCCTGTGGCCTGCTCTACAGCGACATCATTGGTAGGAATGGTCCAGTCCCTGTTCATCTTGTTAGGGGCACACTCTGCACGCCTTCGATCGCAGCTACACACTCTGCGCGTCTTCAGAGGCGGATGCATCTGTGGCCTGCTCTACATCGACATCATTGATAGCTGGCGATGTAGCTGCGATCGAAGACGTTGCAGAGTGTGGCCAAACAAGATATTGAAAAGGGACTGGACCATTCCTAATGGCGAGGTAGTAGCTTATCATGTCAGACAACGTCGAGGAACCTTCCTCTCTTTGCCAGACTTATTGGTCGAGGGCGCAAGCGTGCGCAAGCTCACGCTTGCGTTCTCGACCAATAAGTCTGCCGAAGAAGGAGGAGGATTCTCTGACATGATAAGCTACTATAATAAAAGATTTAACCAAAAATGGACACTAAAAATCACGTTTGTTTTATCGAACTAGAACCGATTTTTCAACTGGTAGAATTTAATAAATAATTTTCAAACCAACACTCCTCCTTTTTTTTTTTTTGAGAACAAATATATTTTTTTTATATAAGTCGAGCCTAACCGCAATGGACGAGGCAGGTGCTCCGGCTGCCACTGCTCATCAGTCATCGCCAGGCTCAATCCCTCGGGGAAAAGCATCCTCCCAAGAAATTATTATCTTGTCTTTCAAATGTTGAATTTTGTTTCGGAGAGAAGTAATTTATCAGTTTTTCAACTAATAAAGCATAAACATCGTTATTCAGTACTTTATCATATTCCACAATTTGCATTCCTGCCAAATGTAATTGTTTATTTGTTTTCCTATTGTCTGTAATTTCTTCCATTCATCACGAATTATGACGTATGCCATAAGAAAACTCTTTAATAGCCATAGGCGCAATGTTATTCCAGTGTGCATACCAGACTAATTTAACTTGCAGGAATAGTTGTCACTGGTACAGGTAGACCAACCCTTCTGCCAAAGCTTCCGTCTTCATACAGTTAACCCACCTCTAGCCACGGTGGGAAACTCTCCCGTCCTCTTGGAACTCTCTGTTCCCTTGACATTCGATCATATTGGTGCTCTCACCCTCACCTCACTCGCTGGGTAGAGTTCCAGTCTTCTTCGAGGTTCCCAGTGAATACATCTAGAGAAATATTATAAAAAAATAAATATTTTATAGTAAGTTATTTGAAATAAAATATCAATACAAATTTCACATCGTAGTAGGCTATGAAGTTTAAAAATCTATGACACGATTCGGTGCAACAAATATTGTCAGTTAGTAATCGAGGTTCGCAGTGAACACATCTGGAGAAATATTATATAAAAAAATATTTTATGGTAAGTTATTTAAAATAAAATATAATTATTTTACTAAATTTTTAATTTTCAATCAGCAGTTTCCTCTTCCTGGTGTCTGTAAACACCCTAGCTAGACCCTCCTCAGATGCACCCAATTCAATAGAGAGAGAACTCCGTATTTACCACCCACAGATCTCCATGCGAAACCAGAGCGCATAGCATATCTTTGGGAATTTGACCTAGGAGTCTCGGCTGCTCACTGAAGCTGATGAGTAAATTCGCTTCCAAAAATATCTTGCATTTTGCCTCGACACCCTCCAGACCATACCGACGAGCCGCCCGATAATACTCAACCACATTGTGAACATTCAGCTCAGAATCCACAACGATTTCGGGAAGCTGCCATCACGGATAGAAGATTTTTTTCGTTTAGGGAGATTTCGTTCGATGACATCTATCCAAGAACCGTGTCGAGGGATTCGATTGTTATACGCTCATCATTCACTTCGAGGTGTAGCACTCCGCTTGGATTCTTCTCGACCAATAGAAGTGGATAATGATCGAATAACAACCGAATCCCTCGACGCGGATATAATAAATATATATATGGGACCTGATTGAACGTTCCGAGAAAAATAAAATTTGAAATATTTATACTCTACTTGTCATTGGGTTAAATAATTCCTCTGCCGGCACCTACAAAGAAATGAGTTCCTAAAAAAAACTCTGGATAAATCATGCGAATAAATGCAGAATAAATACGATATTATCTACGCTCTGCGCTGAATGCCTTGATAAACACCTCAATTGCAATGCTTTTGGCTGTTGGCTGTTAACTGTTGGCAAATACCGCCAGCACGGCTAATAAATGATTATTGTGGAAGGAAACTAATTTGATGTCGAATGCATAAAAAATACGAAAAGAGCCGCAATTAAACAACAACATTTAGGGGCACACCCCACAAATTGCACTCGCTGCCAAGCTGGCAATCAATTTCTCGCGCTGTAAATTAACCAACTGAGTGGAAACCGAGAGCCGGGTCCGGAGAGTCATGGGCCGTAGACCTGGGACAATGGCAGCTGCTAACTGCCCGAATGGCAGAGGGGGAAAGGGGCAGCAGGCTGGGGTTTTTGCGGCCTAGAGCTGCCCCCGAACAGGTCCCTGGGCTCGCAATCAACGCACATTAATATGCACGAAAACAATAAACAATGCAGAGACTGCAGAGGCAAGGTGGCAAGGAGGCAAGGGGGAACTGGAGTGTGGAGAGAGGGCGTTACAGCGGCAATCGTACACAAAAAGGCAGCCGCCAAAAGCAGCAGCTATCTCTTTCCTGTTGTGGCTGCCATCTCGCTCTGAAAGCCAACTGACAATATTTATTGCAAATGCAGCAATAAATTTCAAAACACCATTCGCTAAGCACCACATGGGGTCTCGAAAATTGAAGATAAATTTTAAGGCGGCAATTTATGATTTGTGAGCATAAGCGTGAGTCTCGTTTCCAGCCTCAACCTTCCTCTCTCTCTCTCCATCTCTCTCTTTTTTACCTCTCTCTCTCACTCAGCATCCGTTGATACTCGGTACCTGCTCAGCATCTGTATTTACTGCTTCACAGTGCTTTTCGGGTTGCCCTGGACCCCAGACAATCAGTAGAGCCGCTGTTGACAAGTGTGGAGTGTTTGCCGTCGCACTCCTTCACTCACGACTCTCCTCTCTCCACTCTCCACTCACCACTCCCCACTTCAGCTTCTTCGGCTGCCCGGTTTTCAATTGTGTTTGCTGCGATTTTACTGCCCGCTGCGTTTTTTGACAGCCGCCGTAGAAGCGGCCCTACTTCGCTCTTTTGTACCACGGTCCGTGCACTGGCATCGGTTAAGGGAATTGTTTTTGCATTGAAATCAAAGCAAGTTATAGCAAGTTGTTAAATCAGTATTTATACCCTATACCCCTTGAAAAATGGGTAAGCACAGGGCTGATTATTTTGCGCAAATCTATAGCTCACAAATTAGAATTATTCTTTATAAGGACAACGAGCTGAATCGAAATAGCAACTCTACCACCTAATCGACAAAATTTAAATATGATGCGTAATATTCAACATAGCATGTTGTTATTCAGAATATATACTATCTACCATTTTATATAGTAGCTTTGCTGAAAATTTTATTGAAATCGGTTAATAAAGACCGAATATATTGAAGAAACAAAATTGTGGTGAATATGATGTTTTATAGATATTATTAAACTAGAAAAAAAGCTAGGAAGGGTACTCTACAATGGAGCACGACCTACTGATCAGTTACACTCTTATTTATTTTCTTTTTATAAATTTATTTGCCTAAAGGCGAAATTTAATAATACTCGGGTAAAGAGTAAGATATATTATATATTGTTATCGGATACCAATGAATCGGTTACGTAAAGTACAATATAAACCGTTTATTCAAATTAATTTATTGTCTAATAGTATGTAAATAAATGAAACCTTTTACACCTAACAAATGTATATTTGTAGATGCATTATCCAAATATTTCAGTGGTTTGTAGTTATGTAAATCTTGATCGGTAAGTTGTTCTAATTTGAATCGGATAAGTTTCGGATTACGATTCGTAGCCCTGCTGCCAGTTAATTTATGGTATATTGAAAATAATCCCATGAGCTCAAATTTATTGTTTAAAGCCAAGCTCATTGGTGCTTATTTCCATACTATACGCTTGCTTCGACAGCTGTCAGTAATAACTCTCGGCACTAACAACACTCACAGCATAGAAGTACGAGTGCCCTAAGGGAAGGTCTATAATTGAGGCGACTCCACTGTGCCGCAAGTTGTGCTTACAACACCCTGTTGCAATTATTCATTCGGTTGCGCAAACGAGAGGCACCGTGCAACCCGGAGTGCTCTCTGGACTTGCAATCTTCTTGCCATGCAAACAATCCGCTGCGAGTCTACAGCAGCGGAAAAAAAGCCAGAAAAGGAAAAACAAGTAAAGCGCATAAGAGCATAAAGGCATAAAAGAAAAGGAAAAGGTTTATGAATGCGCATATGAAAAATGGAACATCGTTAAGAGCAATTCATAATAAAATACGCGCAGAGCCCCCATCGTAGGACCACAGAGCACAGAACTACGTCGAAGACCCAGACCCAGACCCAGACCTTCATACTGAAGGTACGGCAGTGATGAGAGTATTGTGATTTGTATATGTTTTAAGAGCTTATACTTTAGACAATTCTAAATAATAATACCAAATAATTTAATTAATTAAATTATTAATAAAATTAAAAAAATAAATTTTTAATTAAATGTTTATTTATTATTATATTTGATGAGAAGTGTATTTTAGTTAATTAAAAAAAATTACAATAAAATTTATATAAATTTAAATTTTAATTGTAAGCCATAAGCTACTATTACACAATTAAGTATTTTAAAAATTAAAAATAATTTGAATAGTAAACTACTTATATTTTTTCAATTGGGTATAAATATTATTTAAATAAAATAATAAAATTGAAAAAAAAAAAATATTTATTCAATATTTGTTTATTTATTTATCGGCTAATTGTTATCATTTTTACGAAAAGACAATTGGCATAATAATGTGCAATTATTTATTAATTGTTAATATTTTTTGTTTTAAAGATTTTACTAAAATTTATACACATATAATTGCCAATAAACTGAACTGCGATTATTTTTGTATATTATTTCTTATGAATATATTTTTAAAGGGATCACTATTTTTCTTAAGTCCAAAATTTTTAATACAATTTCTTATTATTCAAAAAGTTACTCAACTTTCTTTATGTTTGCATTTATTTTTATTTTTATATTTATGATTTTGTAATAGAATTTATAATAATTCCAAACATTCAAATACAATTTATATACATTTACAGAGTAACTAAACTTCGATGGTTTTGGAAAGTCCCCGCACATAAACCATACAAATAATGATTGCTAGCAGGATATTGGGTTAAAGTTTTCGATGTATGACCATAAAGTTTGTTTGCCGCCCCAGCTGATTTGTTGTATTTGTGGCAGCGATTGGACAATGGGACACCGTGGACAGATTGCTGTTGCATGTGGATCCGAGCTAAATAAAGCTGTTGCAGGCAATGGCATTTCAATCAGCACCAGCACTGGCTGCCCCAAAATAAACTACTACCCATGGCCGTAGCTTATCAATAATTTCATTTTCATATACATGTGAGCATCCCTGGCGATAGGCCATAAATATGAGAACAAGTTGGGGCTCAAGTCGAGTCGAATGGCTAGGGAAATTTATAGAGTCTGCTGTTTGGCCTGTCAGGTGAAATAAATAATAAATTCGTTATATTCCACGGACAGCGGCGGCTATCAACAACAACTATATGAATTGCGGCAAGGAGGCGGATGATGATGCCACGCCCACATCGAGAGGTGCTCCTTACACTCAAGCACACAGAAAGCTGAAAAGTTGTGAGTTGTGGCAAGTTGCAAGTTGCAAGTTGCAAGTTGTGCCTGCCCCTGCGGGCCAACAAATTTGAATTCAATGAAAGATGAAATCATTAAGTTTGAGGCAATTTAGCGTCTGCGATTGCGGCAACATTGGCTACACAGCGAGAAATAATAAGTGTACACAAAAATTGCATTTAGATTGTGACATTTTTGTAGACATTCTTACATCGTAGTAGGCTATGAAGTCTAAAAATCTATGACACGATTCGGTGCAGCAAATATTGTTAGTTTGTAAGCAAAGTTCGCAGTGAACACATCTGGAGAAAATAATAAAAAAAATAAATATTTTTGGTAAGTTATTTAAAATAAAATATAAATACTAATTTTACATAGAATTTACATTTAGATTCTGACATTTTTATAGAAATTCTCACATCGAAGTAGGCTATGAAGTCTAAAAATCTATGACACGATTCGGTGCAGCAAATATTGTTAGTTTGTCATCGAGGTTCGTAGTGAACACATCTGGAGAAAATATATAAAAAGAAATATTTTTGGTAAGTTATTTGAAATAAAATATAAATACTAATTTTACATAAAATTTAGATTCTGACATTTTTATAGAAATTCTCACATCGAAGTAGGCTATGAAGTCTAAAAATCTATGACACTGATTCGGTGCAGCAAATAATGTTAGTTTGTTATCGAGGTTCGTAGTGAACACATCTGGAAAAAATATATAAAAAATATTTTTTGGTAAGTTATTTAAAATAAAATATAATTAATTTACTAAATTTTTAATTTTCAATCAGCAGTTTCCTCTCGTCAACGTCCATTCCCAATAAAAAATGTATTTAATTTCAATTTTACAATGAGAAATTATATAAAGAAATATTTAATGGTAAGTTATTTGAACTAAAAAATGTATTCTTTACTAAATTTTTAAATAATTCCAGCTTGGAATATCAAATATGGAGATCTTTTTATTGTCCCCTGCACATCGCCTTATATCTGGTTTTTATATTATCGGACCGATTAGCACTAGTATATGCTTTTGCTTGAGAATGGACAGCCAAGAAGATAGCAAATTCAACCTCTTCTCCGGATCAAGTGCCATTTCCTATACTTGTATTTGAGCACCATTATTCGCTGCTCCTTTCTCGCCATTGCGTCCGGGGATTCGATAGCGCCATATCTCTACGGGAAGACACAGCAAAGATCGGAAGATGCGAATCAATAATACCTGAGGTAGTCCCCGGTTTCGTTGAGGGGCCATCTTTATCGCTTTAAGGAAACCAGGGACTACCGCAGGTGTTGCTGATTTACTTCTTCCGATTTTAGCTGTGTATTCCCGTGAAGATATGGCGCTATAGAATCCCAGGCCGCAATGAACGAGAAAGGGGCTCCGGCTGCCACTGCTCATCAGTCATCGCCAGGCTCAATACCTCCAGAAAATTTTGTTTCAACTAATAAAGCATGAACATCTTTATTTAAACTGATTGTAATTGCATTCCTGTTTATCCCAGCCTTGTCGCCATTGTGTAGTTCGCCCCTCAGGTCGTGGAACGGCAACTTCTTGAAGCAATTGTTTTCAATAATTTTCTAATATTTAAATATAATTAAAATAAAAATATGTTTACTTTATTCGAACAGGTATCAATTTAAGTGCAATGTATTTACTTCATTTGTTTGCAGTGTGCTTACTGAAAGTAATGACAGCAGGGAGCGTAGATGAGTTTTCGAAGGCGTTATGGCATTAGCGCAGATTGAAGCTTGAACAGAAACTGAATAATTAGAGGCGAATTAATATAAATTTATGTATGTGTGCCAAATGAAACTAGACTAAACAGTGGCAAAACATCATCAACTTGGCGTATTATAAACTTTTGATGCGGGGTTATGGCTCGCCCAATAAATATTACCCGCGATACACAAATTTGGCCCGAGGAGCCGTGGCAGTAGTGCATATAACAAAAGGCGCACATAAATCAGCGATCAAGACAATTGCCCTGTAATAATTTTAACTTCTTTAAGTCGCAGGCCAGCCCACACCTAGTACACCTAGTAGGGGCAGACAGACACCTCCGAGTCCAATGCCGATCTGGCGGCACATAAAACCAAGAGCTTATCGGCAAAGAGAATCGTGTTGCAGCACGCCTACCAACTCAAAAAGGCATTAAAATATGAAACAACAATTGCCCAGACAAGAAGTCGGAGTCGGAGTTGAAGTTGGGATCGAAGTCGGAGTCGAAGTAGGAGTTTTTGCAGGCACCTCAGGTGAAATCAGCAGCAGCAGTGGGGAGGGATTACTGCGATTCCTGTCACTTCTTTCACTCTGTGGTAGGCGGCACGTTTTCTTGGCAACAGCTTCGTGAAATTCCAAACTCCCAACTCCCCACTTCCCCCCCTCTAAGCCAACCTCAGCTGAAAGATATGTAGGTGAGCTGCTATAGAGCGCCAACTGAAATCGCCATTGTTCGCAGACAGACGGCTACAACTTACTCCACAATGCGAATTACCTGGGATATCTCAATTTAGCAACTCATAAAAGGCAATAGGCGACTGAGACAGGCTGAGGCATTTATGAAATCATCTTTTTAATCGCGCTTTCCTCAGATGCCAATGTTTCTACAAATTAATTAAGTCGGCTTCGTCAGCAAATGACAGCTGATAAATAACAAGCCAAAGAAATTTCCCATAAATGCATTTATGAGAAAACTCTAAGAGTTCAGTAAATTATTCTTGGTTTCTATTTTTTTAAATTATATAAATATTTTAATAAAAAGTATTTCATTTCAATTAAATGAATTAAATTTAAGTGATGTTAAAATGGTTGATCGTTCAAATTAAGTAATTCGTAAATTGAATTGTTTTTTTTTTAATTTATTTATTTTAATTTTGATATGATTTAGTGATACTTTTTATGGTAACTAATACAATAAGGGTATTTTCATTATTGCTAAAAAAAACCAGAATGGGCGGAGCAGATCAGTCGGACGGGGCCGACTGTCTTATACCCTGTACCACAGCTCGCGCTGCGCGCTCGCCCGTACAGTATATAATTTAAAATGTTTTAAATATAATTTAATCTATTTATAAATAATTAATTCAGAATATTTTATTTCTTACGCATGAATTTGACGCAACGGATCACGCCAAAATACATTTGCACTTTAAAATGTTAACAATATTGAAAAATTGTAGAAAAATATAATTGGGATTATTCAAATTATACATTAAGCACAAAACGTTATGGCAACGCAAATCGCAGATAGAAATCTGGCCACACCATTCGGTAGTAGCAGGTGGTGTTGCAACCCCATTCGCCTGTGCTATTACGCGCCTTATTGGCAACATTTAAAAATAAATATATAGTGTGAGTTAAATTTATTAATATGTACGATATTTATTAGCGTTTAGTATTATAATAAACAATATAAATTATTTTGTTCAAAAAATATAATATGTATCAACAATAGTAAATGAATTATTAATTATTTAGCAAACATATGAACGCAGCCCAACAAGCTGGCAACACCGCTGCCGCTGCCACTGCTACTGCCGCAGCCAACATGTTCGATTTGACATGTTCGATGCATACATGCATATGTATATGTGTATGTAAATGTCTGCTATTAATACATATTTACGAATAATCTTTAAATCGCCAAATCTCTCGTAATTATGAACCGATTTGGATGCAATTTACAGAATTGGTAGATATGAGCCACCTCTACAGTTCGTAGAAGACAAAATTCATGTAAATTGATTTGTATCTCTTTAATTAATACATGAATTCTTTTTAGGTCCATAACGGGCGACAGGGGCGTGGCATCCAACATTTGAAACAAACTTGATCTGCGTATGGTACATACCTTTCAAAAATAACCAAAACGGCTTCTCTAGCTTTTATAGTTTAGGAAATCTCAGCGTTCATCCAGACAGACAGACAGACAGACAGACAGACAGACAGACAGACAGACGGACAGGGCTAAATCGACTCAGCTCGTCTCCCTGATCAAGAATATATATAGTTTGTGGGGTCTGCCACGCCTCCTTCTGCCTGTTACATACATTCTGACAAAGTTATTAACCCTGTATTTCCCATTTTTCAATGGGTACAGGGTATAAATATATGCAAAATTTGAACATAAATAATATTAAAAAATATTAAAAATATTTTAATTAAAATAATTAAATGTAGCTCTTCAACGGCTGGCATTAAAAAATATAAAATAGCAAAAATAGAATAAAAATAGATTGAATTAAATGATTTGGCCAAGAAGAGTTCGGTCTGCGAGAGTTGAGGCATTGAGAATTGGGCCAGTGAGAGTTCGGCCAGCGAGAGTTAGGGCATCGAGAATTGGGCCAGTGAGAGTTCGGCCAGCGAGAGTTGGGGCATCGAGAATTGGGCCAGTAAGAGTTCGGCCAGCGAGAGTTCGCCAAGAGAAAGTTGGAAAGCGAGAGTTCGGCCAGCGAGCAAGAGCGTTAGCACCTACACTAAACCAACTAAACTATATGCAACATTCGCCCTTCTCATAGATGACACATTGTTGATACAGTTATAGTTTTACTGACTAGTAAGCACCCACTAGACTTCCGCACCACACGTCTGCATCCCCCACACCAGACACTGCTCTGACAATAAGAGCTGCACGCAGCAGCATTTATTGTGCAGGCAGTCTGCGCTCTTACTCCCTAACTCAAGCTTTGCCAAGAGGAGAACCCCACCTACTCCCCCTTCCACCCAACCAATGAGCTTCTACGGCGGAAAGAGCATCAAACTGTGCGAACATAGCGCACGCATACATATGCATCGAGCGCTGCTGACTGCGCTGTTGACTGCGACGCTTTCTCTCTCGCATAGCCTGCATAAGCGTACGCACATAGGAAGAGCTTAGGAGCTCTTTCTCTCCTTGCGCGCTCTTGTTATCTCTAAGCAAAAGCTCAAGTACATTGCGTGTGGGTGTGTGAGTTTATTTCAGTGGTGCCCAAACGGAGAGGCTCTCCTTATAAGCAAGAGCTCTCCCCATATGCTAAAGAGCAGCGAGAGCTATGGAGTGGGCACCTCTGGTCTATTTGAGTACAGATCGGCATTACAGTTACCTGCAGTGAGAGGTGGAGATAACGCTGCCAATTCAGGCGATTTGAGAATCTATATATGCATGCTGATTATAAATGTGTTTAATATATTTATAATTATATATGTATATACCCTGTACCCAACAGCAAGAGCAAGCTGTTTAAGAATATATAGGCTATATAGGCTTATAAGAAAAGTTTGACATTTTAACTAAATAACTTGAATAAATGCGATTTTCTAGGTAGATTTGCGTGGATTTGCATTAATTGAACGACTAAAAGAATATTTCATTTAATGGATTTAATTTGCATTTAATTAAAAACAAATTTTAGTTCAATGGTGCATATTGTGAATAAAAAGTATAAAAGAGATACAGCCACACTATCGATAGACTTATCGCCTGCTGCCGATAGGTAAATTTGAGAGTTTCTAATTGAAGCTGTCATTGTCAGTCAACTGGGAATTCATTGTCAAAATTATGCCTAGTTAGGATATTAAAATTTGTGTATTACTAAGTTTCTTTTATTCAGACACAACACAAAACATAACACCAATGTAAAATTATAATATAGTCCAATCCAAATTGATGCTATCGGAGCCATGGCCTGCAAACAGCCAACCAGCCAGCAGTTGGCCTATCTGGATGAGCTGAAGCAGCGACTGCGGGAGCTGCGAAGGCGCCAAGAGGACTTCATAGAGGAGACCGAAGAGATACTGCGCCACATCAGCCCAGATCCAGATGCCACAGATGCAACTTCAGCTGCAACTGTTGGGGAGGCAAGTGCTGAGAACGAGGAAGATGCAGCTGGCAATATAAAGCAGCTGATCCAACGCTTCGAGGATCTGAGGAAATCCTCCAGGCAGTTCAGTGAGCAGGCCATACCCGAGGAGCTGGCTGGCGTCGATGTGAGGAAGCTGCTCAATAGCTACGAGAGCCTCATTGTGGAGGGCAAGTTCCTGCAGGGGAACTGGCTGAGGCTAAAGCAAACATCGGAAAGTTGTGCGCGTCAGAGCAATATAGATAAATCCCCAATAGATCTGAACACGACTGGTTCAATAAATCCTTCTCTTACAGAGCGCACAAATGGAAACCACAAACTGAAGCAGCTCCCACCTAGAGCAGAAAAATGCCTCAAGATCTGTGTTCAGTCTACAAGGGAACAAGACAATAACACATCGGGAACGGGGACGGGAACGGGAACTGAGCAATTTGGTAAGTAGACCCAACATACAGGGTACGCTATCTGTTAAATCGCCAAGTAATTATTGAATAACTTGGAAAACCATTAAGAAATTGTCAATGAATAACTTTAAAAATCATTATCCTATTTGTAATGGATAACTTTAAATTTAATAACTAATTTTCAAAACAGAGAAATATTTATTTAGGCCGTTTAATTAAAATAAATTTAGATCCAGTTTTATGACAATAAAATATCAAATTTTTTCGATTAGCCCACAATAGTGTTTCAGCAATTTAATAATAATTTTGGTTTGATATCGCGATCTTTTAAGGCTAAACGCGTAATAATTATAAACTTATCTAATAATTTTAAATATAAATATAAACATATTTAATAATTTTAAATATTAACAATGAATGTCAGTAAAATTCGTTTAGACTTTTATTTAAGACAATATCATAATGGATTTTCCTACTCTCCTAAAGTTATTGAATTAATGTTAGCAAAACTTTTCCAATCAAGTTCTTATCTCAAGTTCTTATTGTTTGTCTATATTTTAAATTACTTATTGTTTAAATACCTACATAAAATATGGGGATTCTCTGTATATTTTCATTATATTTAATTTTTATTTAATTTATATAATTGTTATATTTTTTATATATTTAACAATACAGCGAAAGATGCAGAGAAAGAGCCTGATGTCAACCCGAGAGTTCTGAGATTCCATAGCTCCCGGAACATATCTTTTTGCTACAGCCGGCAAACCTACAGCGAGTCGGACAAACCGAGGGATGGTGAGCTGAGGCTTATGCGATTTTTCACCTTATAGAGATATTCCATATTTGCAGGTAAAACCCGCGCCCCCTTTGGAGCCCTGCTGCAGCTGCTGCTTCGCCTCAATCCCTTCACCCTGTGCATTAGGCACAAGTGAGGAGCCGGGGAATGGAAGGAGAAAATCATGTGACGACCAGCACTTTAAATCGTTTCAAGGCAAATACAAATAATATTGATAGTCTTTCGAAATTTCCGACGATTAATCTATTAGGCCGAGCACACAAAATACATGCCATAAATCAATAGTCACACCACGCATCAATATGTCAATATTTTGCCTAATTAATGTGGCTTGTGCACACTGTGCATCAATTTCGAATTTCGAATTTCGATTTTGGGGTGTCAAGTGCAGCGAGCGGAACGAAGAACGCCAAGTGGGTCCAACTAGGGGCCCCCAGACAGCCTCCTCCTCCTCCTCCTCCTCCCTCTCCTCCTCCTTCACCGTATGGACCACCATCAGACGCTAATGTAGCTGTCGCTATATAAAAGGACGCTACATTTTGGGTCGACGTATGGCAGCAACTGCTGCGCTGACAGCGCATTTTAGTCGCCCATGGAATACCGAAAATAAATCTTGGCATGCCGTGACAGAGCACCAAAGGGTAGGGGAAGGGTGTGGGTCCCAGAGGCAGGGGCAGAGGCAGGGGCAGGGGCAGAGGCAGAGGCAGAAAAACAAACGCTACGAAGACAAAATACTTTGCCCCACACGCAAAGCGAGAAGTAAACATTTAAATTTAAATTAAGTGGCTTGTTTGGCGTCATCGAATGCAGCAGCTAATGAGACTCGGTCTGTGGCAACTGAAAGAGCAAGGGGAAACAACCAAAGAGAGGGGAGAGAGGGATAGAGAGGAGGAGGGACGGACGCATCATGCAAGATCTCAGCAGGGAGCTTGCTCGTTAGGTTGATCACGTTGATATCGATATACACATGGCATTTAGGTACAAACACAACATTTAGCTTAAAATATATAGTTGAACAATATAATAATGAGTAAATTTTTTAATAATAATAAAAAATCGAGATATAATATAATATAACTACGAGAGTTGGACCAGCGAGATTTGGGATAGCGAAAGTTCCGTTATCAAGAGTTAGGTCAGCGAGAATTGAGCCAACGGGAGTTGGAATACCGAAAGTTCTGCCATCGAGAGTTAGGTCAGCGAGAGTTGGGTTAGCGAGAGTTGGGCCAGCGGGAGTTGGGCCAGCGAGAGTTGGGCCAGCAAGAGTTCCTCAAGGAAATAAGTAAATGTGCTGTTTTTAATGCATATATACTTGTTTTCTATGACGGTTACATATTCAAAACAAATTACCTATTTATTTGCAAAGAATTAAAATAAGTTAAAAATGTCCCGCTTTTTAGTACTAAAGTACTAAAGTACCGAAGTAATAAAAGTACTAAAGTAATAAAATAAATTTCAATTGATTGTTTTTAATTCAAATACTTTATTCTATAAACATTTCCATGCTCATATTAGCTTAAGGAAATATGTATAAGTATTTTAGCTTCAAATTCTGACCTGTAATCGAAAATCGCTTTAGGCAAATGACTTAACCCCATCTATAATCAGTGAGAGGTTGGCCAGCGAGAGTTGGGTCAGCTTAGTGTAATAATATAATAACCTTCAAATATCTGTTTCTATGGAATTTGTTGATCATTTACTGAGTTTCTTCCGAATCTCTTACCAGACTATACAGTTGCTTGAACATAAAACCGCGTTTTTCAAGTGCAGGCAATAAATCAAACGTTAGGGGTATTCTATTAATTACAATTAACATGATTTCAAATGCGAAAACAACATGCAAAGGAATTAACTTGGCTTTCAAATAAAGCAGCTGACACACCTTGCCGCAAACTCGCAATAAAAAGCATGTTTGGCAATGATTTGTGGCAATGCAGCAGTGCAACACGAGCTAAAAAGAGAGTGAGACGGAGACAGAGAGAGTGAGAGAGGGGGGGGGGGGGGGGAGGCAAGAGGCATTATCACACTGACATACACCACGATGGCGATAGCGATGGCGATGGCGATGGAGTTGGAGATGGAGATGCTAATCAGCGACAAGCACCATGACGACAACACGTAGTACAACAGCATATGCTGCACTGCCAACTGAGCCAACTGATGGACTGCAGAATACCCTGCAGCACATTTAAATTTTGTATTTTAATTGGCATTGCTAGAACTGCGCATTACAGGGTATCTCAGCAGCTGGCTTAGTGTTTGCCTTTAATCCGCAGAGAGCCGCACAATTTTTATTATGTGGCAAGCCGCATGCCACAACAACGTTGGCAGGTGGAAACCCACCAAAGAAGGCGATGCGGCAATGATACGGACACATGCGAGCTTCATTTATTTGGTTATTTGGCATGACGATGACCTAATGCACCGCTGTCATATCTAAATAAACAGCTGCCTGCACCTGAATAAAAACGCAGGTATTTAAACATTTATTAGCCAATTACACACAGCAAAATATTAAACCATCCGTACCATAAATAAATTAATAAAGCTCTTAAATGAATTTTGTTCTAGAATTCAATTAGAAATCGCAATAAAATCTTGACTAAACTCAAATTAATTAAGTGAAGCATAAATGATAATTTATTTTAATCTAAATCATTAAAAGTTTAATTGTTATAAAGAGAATTTCAAAATTCGTTAATTCAAGTTATTACTATACCCTGTGCCCATTTGAAACCAGAATGGGCGGAGCAGATCAGTCGGACGGGCCCGACTGTCTTATACCCTGTGCCCTATATTTTTTATAAAGTTTTATAAAACTGTCTTACGCAGCGTAGCAGCAATGCTTTCTCTGCTACGTTCCCTATATGTGCCGCTTAATTGGCCGCGCTGCCAGTGAACGAGCGTGCAACGCCTGCAATATTGTTTCGCCTATAACTCCTGTGTTTATTGATCGATTTTAATGCGCTTCTCAGGAAAGTTTTATATAATAGAAGATAGTATATATACCGAATAACAACGTTCTATGTTCAATATTAAGCTTGTTATTCAGTTTTTATGAATTAGGGCGTAAAAGGGGCGTGGCATCCAAAATTTGAAAAAACCCTATCTGCGCCTAATATAGACCTACAAATAACTGAAAACAGAATTTATATAACTCGATCTGTGTCTCTTAAATTGGCGAATGAATTCTTTTTATGCTCGTTGTGGGCGGAAGGGGAGTGGCATCCAAGATTTGAACTAAACTTGATCTGCGTATTGTAAACACCTTTCAGAAATGACCAAAACGGCTTTTCTAGCTCTTATAGTTGCTGAGATCGACGCGTTCAAACAGACGGACAGACGGACAGACGCACAGACGGACAGACGGACAGACGGACAGACAGACGGACATGGCTATATCGACTCACCTCGTCATCCTGATCAAGAATATATATAGTTTGTGGGGTCTGCCACGCCTCCTTCTGGCTGTTACATACATTCGCACAAAGTTATTAACCCTGTTTTTCCCATTTTTCAAATGGGCACAGGGTATAAAAATGGAAAAGCAGGGTTAATAACTTTGGGCGAATGTATGTAACAGGCAGAAAGAGGCGTGGCAGACCCCACAGGATCTGTCTGTCTTTCTGTCTCTATGAACGCTGAGATTTCCTGAACTATAAATGCTAAAGAAGCCGTTTTGGTTGCTATCGGTAGGTGTATTTAATACGCAGATCAAGTTTATTTCACGCCAAAAAAAAAAAAAAATTAAATAATCGTATTTATAACTAAACTGAAAAGCGCATTGAATTCGGTAATTAAATTATATTTAAATTTATTATATACTGTAGTTGCGAGCGTGAGGAGTTAACCCAATGTAGAGAAAATACATTTTTTATTTTCAAATCTTCCTCGTCTGGAGAGGATTGGATCTGCGCATTCGGTTCGGCAGGATTGCTCCCAGTGCCATTTCTCGCTGCAGCTTCCAGCTCGATGGTATTAAGGCTTGGAGTGGATGTTGATGGTTGCATGTCGTCCTGGATCGATCCATCTTCTGCCAGTGGCTCCGATCCAGGACGACATGCAGCCATCAACATCCACTCCAGGCCCCAATACCAGCGAGCTGGAAGCTTCTAATTTCCCGGCGGGCTCGGAGATGCTCCCGCTCTCGCACGTTTCTTCCCCCCGACCAAATCGGAAAAACCGGAACGGAGAGCGGGATTAGGCCATCTTGCTTCTATGGTGTATGAATTATATGTCCACCGGCTTCAAAGCGTTCAGTCAAAGGGGGGCTGGATGGCAAGCCAGATCTCCACCAAAAGTTTTAGTTTATTGGTTCTCCATTTTGATATTCCAAGCTGGATGAGAAGGTCCATTCGAACAAAACTGAACAAGAATCATAAATTGCGCCAGGACTTGGAGGCAGTTCAGCGGGAAAGAGTTCGACAGTTGGAGATAGCAAAAGAAGCCTACGGACGGATCTAAAGGAACAGACGCTGGAATTATTTAAAAATGTCCGTAGGCTTCTTTCGCAATCGCCAACTGTCGAACTCTTTCCCGCTGAACTGCCTCCAAGTCCTGGCGCAATTTACGATTCTTGCTCAGTTTTGTTCGAAGGGACCTCCTCATCTTGCTGAGTTTTTTTTCGGAGGTCTGCGACTTCTGCCATCTTTCTTCAAAGCGTTCAGCCAAAGGGGGGCTGGATGGGAAGCTAGATCTTCACCAATAGTTTTAGTTTATTGGTTCTCCATTGATATTCCAAGCTGGAATTATTTAAAAATGTAGTAAAGTATTTATATTTTAGTTTAAATAACTTACCATAAAATATTTCTTTATATAATTTCTCATTGTAAAATTGAAATCAAACACATTTTTGACTGGGAATGGACAATCCAACCGAGTCAATCCAAGATTTGGAGGAAGAAGTTGACAAGTATCAAATTCAATTCAATTCATAGCTCAGCATGTGACAGGCGTATGGCCAGGGTAGGTTCTCATTTTCGCTATTCCAAGCTGGACGCACCAAAAGCAGCTGCAGGGAATCCAGAAACATCGCTCCATGAGTTGAACAACGATGCACTGCAGGCTGCTAACCGCTCAATGCACTGTGTTGTGAAGGCCTGAATAGGGTGCATCTGAGGAGGGTCTGGCTAGGGTGTTTACAGACACCATAAACTATGTCTCTCAAGATCCACATGTTGACGAGAGGAAACTGCTGATTGAAAATTAACCAGTAAGGACGGAGCTACAGTCGGACGTAACCGACAGTAGTAGACCCTGTATTTTGTATTTTCTTCGCTGTTTCTTATCCGATCGTAATGCAATTCACAGCACCGATGGGGATTGTCATAGACTACGTACATGGCATATCCCAAATCTTTAGCTTAAAAACTGAAGCTTTAAAACTACAAACTGTTGCTAAATTGGTTTTTCGGTTAGCGAAGAAAAGAGAGGAGTTATCAAAAAACCAAAACAAACTTGATTTGATTGCTGCATAAGAGAACCTAAATACCAAAAAATAGTATTTCTAGCTCTTATAGTCTGCAAGATCTAGGTGGTTTCTTTGTCTGATCTATCTTCGCTGTTTCTTTACCGTTTGAAATGTAATTCACAGCATTGACGGATAATGCCATAGGTTGCGTGCATGCCAAATCCCAAGTCTGTAGCTTTTAAACTATGGCTGTAGTGACACTTACATACATTTATAAATATATGGACGGGGCAGATCAGTGGGACGGAGGCTACAATCGGACGTAACCGACTGTAGCAGACCCTTTCTTTTGAGTATATGTACATACAAACACAATCAGACGCACACACACTAAGCTACCCGCGTATGCAAGGCACACCACCCCCCCTCTGCCTAGTGCGGCGAATTGTCTGTGGCATATGTTCGCGGTTTCTTATCCGATCGAGACAAAATTCACAGTGTCGATAGAGAATGTCATAAGCTAGTTACGTACCAATTTACAAGTCAATACCTTTAAAGCTGTAGCAGCAGTAGCTTTTTGCGGTTTTCGGGGAAATGTGGGGAGGTATCCAAAATCTAAAACAAACTCGTGCTGCTTACGAAATAGGGGAACCTAAATCTCGAATATGGTGTCTCTAGCTCTTATAGTTGCTGAGATCTAGGTGTTCATACAGACGGACAGACAGACAGACGGACAGACAGACAGACAGACAGACAGACAGACAGACAGACAGACGGACAGACGGACAGACGGACAGACGGACAGACGGACATGGCTATATCGACTCGGCTTGTCGACCTGATCAAGAATATATATACTTTGTGGGGTCTGCCACGCCTCCTTCTGGGTGTTACACACATTTCCTCTTTGCACTAAACTAATAGACCCTTTTTACTTTTTTAAAGTAAAGGGTCTAAAAAAATTGTCTGTTACATAACTTCGCTGTTTTATGTCCGAAAATGCAATGTAATTCACACCATCGACGGCTAATTCTATAGGCTACGTACATTCCAAATTACAAGTCTGTAGCTTTATTATTGTGGCTGCCGTGGCACATATACGCATTTTGAAAAGAATTGTCTTTTGCATATCTTCACTACTTCTAATTAAATTCACAAATTAATTTATAGAATCGGTGGAGAATACCATAGACTACGTACATTCCAAATAACAAGGCTGTAGCGCTATTATTGTGGCTGCTATGGCGCTTTTAGTTTTTGAGATTTTTGAGGTAGGTGTAGATTTTTGATGATTCGCGGATGAAGGAGGTGAAATATTCAAAATCTGAAACAAACTCGTGCTGCTTAGGATAATAGAGAACCTGCATATCAAGAAATGGTGTCTCTATCTCTTTTAGTTGCTGAGATCTAGGTGTTCATACAGACGGACGGACAGACGGACAGACGGACATGGCTATATCGACTCAGCTCGTCGTCCTGAGTCAGAATATATACTTTGGGGGGTCTACCACGCTTCCTTCTGCCTGTTACACACAGCTGTCATTTGCACTAAATTAATAGACCCTTTTATTTTTTTAAAATACAGGGTCTAAAAATTTAGTAAAATAATTATATTTAGACCCTGTATTTTAAAAAAATAAAAGGGTCTATTAATTTAGTGCAAATGACAGCTGTGTGTAACAGGCAGAAGGAAGCGTGGTAGACCCCCCAAATTATATATATTCTGACTCAGGACGACGAGCTGAGTCGATATAGCCATGTCCGTCTGTCCGTCTGTCCGTCTGTCCGTCCGTCCGTCCGTCTGTATGAACACCTAGATCTCAGCAACTAAAAGAGATAGAGACACCATTTCTTGATATGCAGGTTCTCTATTATCCTAAGCAGCACGAGTTTGTTTCAGATTTTGAATATTTCACCTCCTTCATCCGCGAATCATCAAAAATCTACACCTACCTCAAAAATCTCAAAAACTAAAAGCGCCATAGCAGCCACAATAATAGCGCTACAGCCTTGTTATTTGGAATGTACGTAGTCTATGGTATTCTCCACCGATTCTATAAATTAATTTGTGAATTTAATTAGAAGTAGTGAAGATATGCAAAAGACAATTCTTTTCAAAATGCGTATATGTGCCACGGCAGCCACAATAATAAAGCTACAGACTTGTAATTTGGAATGTACGTAGCCTATAGAATTAGCCGTCGATGGTGTGAATTACATTGCATTCGGACATAAAACAGCGAAGTTATGTAACAGACAATTTTTTTATAAATGTATGTAAGTGTCACTACAGCCATAGTTTAAAAGCTACAGACTTGGGATTTGGCATGCACGCAACCTATGGCATTATCCGTCAATGCTGTGAATTACATTTCAAACGGTAAAGAAACAGCGAAGATAGATCAGACAAAGAAACCACCTAGATCTTGCAGACTATAAGAGCTAGAAATACTATTTTTTGGTATTTAGGTTCTCTTATGCAGCAATCAAATCAAGTTTGTTTTGGTTTTTTGATAACTCCTCTCTTTTCTTCGCTAACCGAAAAACCAATTTAGCAACAGTTTGTAGTTTTAAAGCTTCAGTTTTTAAGCTAAAGATTTGGGATATGCCATGTACGTAGTCTATGACAATCCCCATCGATGCTGTGAATTGCATTACGATCGGATAAGAAACAGCGAAGAAAATACAAAATACAGGGTCTACTACTGTCGGTTACGTCCGACTGTAGCTCCGTCCTTACTGGTTTTATTTTAAATAACTTACCATAAAATATTTCTTTTTATATTTTCTCCAGTTGTGTTCACTGGGAACCTCGATTGCAAACTAACAATATTTGCTGCACCGAATCAGTGTCATAGATTTTAAGACTTCACAGCCTACTTCGATGTGACAATATCTGTAAAAATGTCACAATCTAAATGTAAATTTTATCTACAATAAGTATTTATATATTATTTCAAATAACTTACCATAAAATATTTATTTTTATATAATATTTCTCCAGATGTGTTCACTGCGAACCTCGATGACAAACTGACAATATTTGTTGCACCGAATCGTGTCATAGATTTTTAAACTTCATAGCCTACTACGATGTGACAATGTCTACAAAAATGTCACAATCTAAATGCAATTTTACGAAATTTATAGAGTTCTTTCTTCTATGGATGAGAAATTCTATGCAGAGAAATTATAAACCTTATTATAAATACTAAACATTTTTTGAAGGACTAAGCAGCAAATTTTATTTCAAGTGCAAGTATTAAATACAAATATTCATAAAATATTAATTATACCCTGTGACCATTTGAAAAATGGGAAAAACAGGGTTAATAACTTTGTCAGAGTGAATGTAACAACCGTTTTGGTTGCTATTGGTAGGTAATTATCTTACCCAGATCAAGTTTGTTTCGTAAATTGAATGCCACGCCCCTTTTACGCCCAAAAATCAATAAAACACACACAACCTCGTGTTTTTTTACAATAACATTTGTAATTTAATTATATAAATTTGTTTTGCAGCATGTTTTATTTTGTAAACCATTTTATTATTAATTTGTAAGCTACAAAATTTCAGAATGATTCAATTAAGTATTGATCGTAATATATTTTAATCTATGTTATAAAAATGTAATTTTGATAAAGATTTGAAGCAGCATTTAAACATTTATTTTTTTTATTTTGGAAACCAATTTATTATTAATTTATTGGCTAAAAAATTTGGAGAATTTTCCCATAAGTCATAAATATCAATATCAAGAGCTAATGACCCACTGGGGAGCTGCACTGATTTCATTGCCATTCCAATTAATGTTTCTACAATTTGAAACTATAATCTTGCTCGATCCATGTGGCATGTACGTGGTATATAGACTCTGTGGTATTTGTTATTTGCTTTTGTTCATTTGAAATTCACACAACATGGCCAAGTCATTAATCATTTGTGCATGCAGCAACAACAGTTGAAGGGGGTGAGGGAGAAGAGAGAGAGAGAGAGAGAGAAAGAAAGAGAGGAAGGGGGGGAAAGTTGATTCATTTTTCGTTTGGAGCCCCAAAAACAAAATGAATATTTTTCTTTGCTTCTTACGCAACACTGGTCACAAGATTGATGTGACATTTGTGTTGGCTCTCGAGAAATATGGCAGAAATATGGCAGCCCTTGGCAGCTACTGGCAGCTCTCCCTCCACCCCCCGCTAACTTTCTCCCTCCCCTCTGCCCAGCAGCTGTTTGCTCAAAAATTGGCAATGAAAAATTCTAGCGCCAGCCGAAACGACATTTCAATTTGAAAATGCTTGGCATTCTTTCGCTCGCTCTTTCTCTCTTTCTCTTGTCTCTCTCTCTATCTCTCTCTCTTTCTCTTTTGTCTCTCTCTCTTTCTGCCGCCACACTTACACTCTCGACAGCCGCGCGATGACAGTGAGTGCGAGAAATATATCGCCCGCAGCATATTTTGGGTTTTGGGTTAACTTTGCTTCGCCTTCGCCTTTGCCATTGCCCTCTCCCCTCCCATCACCCCTCATCATCCCCTCCCACCGTCCGTTGCATGCACTGTAGCCGCCATGGTTGCCAGGCCATGGCAGACATTCTGGCACGCCATCTATCATTTGTGCTCCAGCTCTAAGGGTTGTTGATGCTCTCCATAAATTATTTTTGCACGAGCGCCTTTCCCCTTAGCCTTTCTTTGCCCTTTTTAACTACTGCGCCAAACATTTTTGCGCAGTGTAAACGACATCGAAGACAGTGCAAAGCACATAAAAAAAAGAAACTATTAAAAAGCAGCAAGAGCAGAACAAAAGCCCCTGGCAAATCTGAAGCACATTTCGTTAACATAACTTACAACTTTTGGGCTTTGAATGCAGCTGTCGCAGCCCTCGACTCATTAAAAGCCCTCGAGGGCGTGGCAGGAAGAGATCTGATAAGCCCAAGGAAACGTGAATTATTCATACTCATGTAATCATCATTAATCTGCACAGCTGATGCAGTTGTCTGTTGTGAAAATTTCGGCAATTTTTCTAAATTAGATGCAGTTTGAAAGCATTTCAAATCTTGCATTTCAAATCATGCATTTTCCTAATATCCAACTGAGAATAATTTTTGTTTAAAACTAAATATCATATGCAACTGGAATTCATAAATCAGCAATTAAAGTGCTCAAAATTTAATAAAAATCAAATTAAAAATTCTATTTGTTCTTTAATTTCTTATGATTTTATAAAATTTTATATTTAACTGACCATTAAATAATTTTCTATTGGATAAAAAATTTTAATTTAAATATAAATATTTCGAGTTGAAATGTAATTTCCAATACGAAACCAATTCACAATTAAATAAATATATTCAATATTAATGTTCATATTTTTCTTACATTTTTACACAACGACTTTTACATTCTTACCTGATTTAGTAGCTAGTTGCTACAATAATAAAATATAAATGATATTTAATTGAATAAATTAATAAAAAGTAAATTAAAAATTCTATTTGCTCTTTAATTTCTTATGATTTTATATAATCTTGTATTTTATTGACCATTAAACAATTTTAATTTTTGATTTAAATGTAAATAACTCGAGTAGAAATTTATTTATTTTAAATTAAATTTATATAATTTCCTAAAACGAAACCAATTCTCAATTAAATAAATATATTTAATATATTATTATTTATATATTAATGTTCATATTTTTCTTACATTTTTACACAACGACTTTTACATTCTTGCCTGATTTAGTAGCTAGGTGCTACAATGATAAAATATAAATAATAAATAAATAAATAAATTGATAAATACCTACAAAGTTAAAATTTTTTACTTTAAGTAAATATGCATAAAGTTAAATCCAAATGCCTTTTATCTTCTAAAAGATTCAAGTTTTATTAAGTTAATTCCACTTTTGTAAACAAATAATAGCCATCTAAATGTGAAAATGTTTACAAACTGCCAATGTTCAGTTCTGTTCGTTCTGTTCTCAGTTCAGAGTTGGGAATAAACCGAAATCCAATTTAGTTGTTTCATGCAACTGAGATGTTTTCCCGTTGAGCCGGAAAACCCGAAAAATGCAGCAATTAAATGAAAACCTCAGCAAAGCTATTTGCACGCATGTTTCGTATCCACAGAACACAAGTTATCAAGTTATCAAGTGGACCCACAATTTCCCTTTTCCCCCCACTTTCCATTCCCCTTGCTCCATAAACAAGCGACCTGCAGACATGCGAGTAAAATGGCCACAAAGTCATTTGGGCTGCTTAAAAGTTGATTCAAAAAGTTTTACACCGCAGGAAAGTGTTGATAGAGGGGCGGGGAGGGAGCAGAGGGGAGGGGGAGAGCATTGCTGGGTAATAGGTGACACAGGAAGCAGTAACGGGTCCTGGGTTCTTGGGCAGAGCGTCGACTTCTCTTCCCCTCTCCCTCTCTCTCTCTCTGTCTCGACATACACGCAATTAAGCATAATCACCTACACACACAATTAAACCGACTCACACACACACAACCTGCCATCATCGTCGCCATCGCCATCGCCTTCGTCGTCGTCGTCGTCGCCATACAATTTCCGCAAGTCGTAAAAGTCGGTAATTTATACCTTTTGCCCCATATGCTATGGCATGGTAATTTGTTAAGTAGAGTTAAAATAATTGCTCGTATTTATAATTTACACATTTTGGCTTGGCAATTTATCGTTGCGCTGAAAGTGCGCTAGATATCGCACACACCGCCCCACTGTACGTACAGTGGGGCCAAGAGCCAACAGCCCGGCCTGGCAGAGCTTGTCTTGCATTTTTCGGTTATTTTGCGTTGCGCTCCGCAAATTTATGGCTCCAACTTGTGCCGTCTGCAAAGCCAACATCGGCCTCTAGGGAAGGGGCAGGGGCAGCGGCAGGGGGAGGAAGAGGGAGAGGGGCAGGGGCATTTACTACGTGTTTGCCCCGATGCTGTGCAACTGGAGCTGTGGCAGCGTCTTCAACCGAAAGTTTTGCTCGCTATTAATTTCCCCACAAGACGAACTTTCGCTTTTAACTGCAAATATGAATTGCAATTCATGATTTTCTAGACTCCAGACTCGATTTGCAGACTTTTGTGTCGGATATCGGCCAGAAAAGTTTATTTTATACAACTTTAGAGATGTTGTTATTGATGCAGTTTTAAATTGGCAATTTATGCACTTGAGAAAAATGAAATAAAATGCAATAAAAAACAACAAATATTCTGTTTTAATAATTTAGAATATAGAACGATTTTATTTTGATAATCTACAAGAGTTAATATAAATTTACAATCCGAATTTAAAGCTGATAAGTTTTTAATAAAAATTCCGATTGGTCCAAAGTATTCAGACATTTAAATATCTATTTATGAATAGTATTAAGTATTTAAATATCTCTTAAGGAAAAAGTGAATTTAAATAAAATAGAATCAAATATTCTTTTATAACAACAAAATTATCAAACGAATTTATTAAATCTCAATAAAATACACCTTCCGATTAAACCATAATATTTATAATAGTATAGAACATTTAAACATTCATTTAAGCTAAAATAAAATAAAATAAAATAAAAACAAATTTTACGTTTTAATAACAAAAAGAATAAACAAATTAAATAAAATTATTTTAAATTTATTTTGCTATTATTTTAATAATAATAAATATAAATAGGTATACCATTTAAAGTAACTTCTAGAAAATCCAAAAAAATAATATAAATTTAGTTTGAATTAGAATTTTCAGCCAGTCAAAATTGTAATACGCACTTTAGTAAAATAAAAAAAATCCAAATAATCTATAGCAATAAAGAAAATATCTATAGTAACTTTTTGTGAGCGCCAAAGAATTAACACAAATTAGATTTGAATTTGTTTGCATGCCAATTTCGATTGGACTAGGATTTTCACGCTGGCATTAAATATTTTAGAATGGAATTTAATACTTAGCGCAGTAAAGCTTCTAGAGCTTTAGAGACAAAGTGCTAATATGTTTCTATCATGACTTGCAGCAAATTACGTCGGGCTTTGGGTTGGATGGGGATTTTTCGAAAACCATAAAACATTGTGAACAATAAATTTCATTTTAATGGGTCGAGAAGTGCCTGGAAATATTGCTACTTACTTTGTGTGCTGCGAACATTTTATAAAACATTTATTTGCTTGATTCCTAGCCTCATTTCCGCGTGTTGCAGGTTCCTATACACTTTTCCCACTTTTCCTGGGGCGCTGGAAAATATATTGTCTGTGTGTTCGACCTACCCCCAGGGCCATAATGAGGCCATAAAAAGGGTTAAATAAAATGTGCAGCAATTGGTATAAGGCCAAAACCCAAACGGCTTTTGCTTACCCCTATCCCCCTTCGCAACCCCCTTTTTTAACCCCCTTTTGAACTGTAGACTGAGACCACTGACAGCGAAAATTTGCACGCTTTTATTTTTGCGATTTTCGCGCCGTTGCTTAAGAATTATCGACGTCTTTCAGAAGGCACTGCAACATTTACACTCGGGGGCGCTGGAATGGGGCCAGCTGTAGCCGCATAGAAATTACAGCTTGTAGCTACAAATTGCTTCCGTTGCAGGCACTTGAGGCTTCTTTGGAGGGCGGCAAGGTGGGCCACAGGGAAGGGTAGGGAAGGGTCTAACCGAGTCCAACCCAAAATAGACACATCAATGAAATTTATTAGTTTGCATGTGCAATTGCAGCTGTGGCTGTGTGTGTATTTGGCCAAATTGCCGGACTTGCTAAAGATTTTACTGGCAAACTCGACGCCCCCGAAAGCGGATGTAACTGACTGCTAATTTGGCGGCTCTGGCGAGAATTAATGATACCCGAATGTAATTCAGTTAGAGCGCTACAAGAATCGCCTTTGTTACCTCACAAGTCAGCTGGGATTTTGGCCATAGTCAATAACTGCAACGATTCAGTTTAAATGCAAAGCTAAAATTATGAATAATAGATATTTCCAATCCAATCCAAATCAATATTTTTTTTGAAACTAAAGCAAATTGCATTTTGCAGAATTTATTTAAAAGAAATGTCAGGCAAATGAGAAGTTTTATCTTTTAATTTAATTCAATATTTCATTAAAGATTTTATTTGATCTTGTTCTTGGTATTTTCTGTACTTTTTCATATCTATTTTTATATTTTGTATTTCCATAAAAGTAGTTTTTTATTTATTTGCAATTGAACTCAAATGAAATGAGCATAAATTGTGTAGCTATAATTTACACAATTACAATTATATAATTTAATTTCTATACAAATATTTTGTAAGCAAAAGATAAAATATGTAAACATTTAAATTTGTAATGTGTTGTTTTTAAATTTTAATAAGTCCTAAAGCAACAGTATTTTAATTTAATTATATTTTATATTTATTTGATTGCTTGTTGGTGTATTAAAAAAATGCTGGTAATGCTCAACAATTTATTAATCTATTTAATTTAATTTCAGCTAAAATATAACCAACTAAAGCTTAATTATAAAAACAAATAAATTTGTTTATGATTTAATATTGTAAAAATTTGCAACATATTATTTATATATTTCATTAAATACATAAAGCAACAGTACCTATCTGATAGCAATATTTGCATTTATTTTTATCATTTTCTTTATTTGTTTATTACTGAATTAAAATTCTACTTATGCTCAATCTTAATAATTATTTTATTGTTTAATAAACCATATAATAAATTTTAAAGCAATTTCCGCTGTCTGTCAGAATCTAACTGAAGTTGCTTATGGGAAGACTCTGCCCACTCCCCTTTCTGCCCAATGAGCTGGCCAAATGTTACTTTAAGCTGAAACAATAATAACAAATACAACAAGCTCATGCTGACTGATTTGCAGCCTTTGATCTCGCCGCGCTTTTCACACTTTTATGAGTTTGTGATACGCACCATAACAACGACATAACGAACTATTCGGAATTGTAGACTTTTCGACTGCATTTCGTATACCCTGCAGTTTGAGTGTAATTTCCCTCTCTCTGGCCGTGTTTATTATTTATTTATTTCGACTATTTTCAGTTTTTATGGCACAAATACTCCACGGTGCGATATTTGTTTTCAGCCACACACCAAGTTCTGGAGTAGAGCGTCCCACCTTCCCCCTCCACTCGTTGCAGTCTTTTTCCTCTCCCTTCCCTCGCTAGGGGCCTACTTTATGTTGCCTCAAATAGTGTGATAATTAGGTGAACCGATGGCTGCCAACGTGCGGCGCAACTTCAAAGGGAACTGAACTCAAACGCCCACGCTCTTTTCCGCTTTCCCTGGATAATTATGACGAATTCGTTGGAATATTTCAGCCGACAGTTTACAATCGTTAAACAGCAGATAATGTTTTGTTGCCTCGATCGGAAGTAAATGCGCCTTAATTTCAGACAAAATGCCAGACATTTGATAAGAGAGACTGAAAATTAACTAATTTACATGCGTGTGCTTAATAATTTAATTTTATTTGTAAGCGAAATAAAAGTACAGAAATTTGACTAGGGAAAACAGACAAAATTTTAACTCAATTTATATTTATTCAATAATTTAAGAGATTTGACAACAGAAACAAAAAACAATTTCAAGTCAAGTGAGTTTATATTATGTCATAAAATTTATACAGAAACTAGAAAAAAATATAGGGACGGGGCAGATCAGTCGGACGGAGGCTACAGTCGGACGTAACCGACAGTAGGAGACCCTTTACTTTGAGTATATGTACATACAAACACAATCAGACGCACACACACTAAGCTACCCGCGTATGCAAGGCACACCACCCCCCCCCCCCCAACCCACTGCCTAGTGCGGCAAATTGTCCGTTCCATATTTTCGCTGTTTCTTATCCGATTAGAACCAAATTCACAGGGTCAATAGAATATGTCATAAGCTATTTATATACCAAATTACAAGTTAATAACTTTAAAGCTGTGGCTGCAGTAGCTTTTTGCGGTTTGCGGGGGAAGGGGGGGAGATATCCAAAATCTAAAACAAACTTGTACTGCTTACTGTTTAGGGGAACCTAAATCCCAAATTTGGTGTCCCTAGCTCTTATAGTTGCTGAGATCTAGGTGTTCATACAGACGGACAGACAGACGGACAGACAGACAGACAGACAGACGGACAGACGGACAAGGCTATATCAACTCGCCTTGTCGTCCTGATCAAGAATATATATACTTTGTGGGGTCTGCCACGCCTCCTTCTGGGTGTTACACACATTTCCTCTTTGCACTAAGTTAATAGACCCTTTTTACTTTTTTAAAGTAAAGGGTCTAAAAAATTAGAAGAAAAAAAATATTCTTTTAACTATGCATACGGACAGAAATTTTATAAAAGAATTATTTTTCATTTTATTAAAATGTGGTTCATACATATTATGAGAAATTCTAGATAATTTGAAAAAAAAAAAACAGAAACCAGAAAAAACAATCAAATTTAACTTGAGCTTATAAAATAATTTAATTAATTTTTTCAACTAGATATAATGTTAAAATTAAAGGAATTTCATAGCGCAAACTAAAAAATAAATCACATTTAATTGAGCTTATTAAATATTTGATTTCAATATATTATTTTAATATATTTTATGTAAAGAATTTGATTCTAATTCTAAATAATTCTAATTATTTCTAATTTTGTTAAGTTGTTAGAAATTACTTCCGATTAATTATACTTTGTTATTTATAAAGTTATTCTAGTTATTCTAGCCCCGAATATGATAACAGAAAGCAAATCCATCCACAATTTATTTAATTATAATTTCCAGCTATTTCAATTCCGTTAATTCCCTCACCCAGTTCGCTTTTCCATTCTCTTGCAACATCCATCAAAAGGCATTAAAGATCAGCCTGGCCCACGTCATGTAAACATAAACAAACAAACCGAGGCGTCCATCGTTTGAGCCAAGTCGAAACCTCATTATCGTGCCTAGCATTAATCAGCTGGACACCACAAAGTCAGCGACCCCTGAAAAATCCACTCCAGCCCTCGTCGAAGCGGCGCGTTGTGGTCAAACAAAGTCCATGACTTTATTAATTGCTGCTCATTAGCGCTCTGGGCTCATCAATCAATGAATGGCCGCAACAATGCGTCGCCATCGCAGTTATCCATTGTCCGAAATACTTATGGAAGTTCCGTGGGATAGGGAGTGGGAGAGGGAGAGGGAAAGGCAACCATGTACATGACCCACAGATGCAGATAAAACATAATTTACTGGCAGACAAGTGCAGATAAGCTTTCTGTGGCCAGCTCTGCCGACGCATTGACAAACTGCAGACAGGCGAAGCTTGGAGTAGGAGTCGGAGAGGAGCCGAGGAGGAGCAAATGAAGAGTCGGAGTGGGGTCGGAGAGACGTCGAAGAGGATTCGGAGAAGAGTCGGAGTGGAATCGCAGAGCAGTCGGAGAGGAATCGGAGAGGAGTCGTAGAGAAGTCGGAAAGTAATTGGAGAGTAATCGGGGAGGAATCGGAGAGTTGTCGGAGAGTAATCGGAGAGGAATCGGAGAGGAGTCGGAGTCAAAGTCGGACATGGACAGTAGGCGCTCCGAAAACTTTTGTCGCCATTGGACATTATCGCCGTTTCTAATCGACGCAGCTACAAAATGATTGAAATTCAAGCCCCTCCAACGGCAGCAGAAATAATAAATGACCTGCGCCCCACAGCAGGGATCCCAACCGACAGACCCAATGCCCAATGCCCGTTGCCCAGACGACACTTGTAACCGTATACCCCACCGTATACCCCGCCGCCTCCCCCCCGCAGCTAGTGAACCGCAGACCCGCAGGGAGCATGTGTAAACTTTCCAAGAGAGAGGACACACTAATTAGCGCCCATTGATCATTTTGGGCCCTGGCGCCGGGGTGTGACAACGACCACGATGACGACGACAGAGAAAAACACAATAACGACGCAACTTCCTATCAGATCGAACTGCAAATGCTCTAACATTAAAATGGAGAAGATTACAAATTAACAAAATTGAAAAATTCCAATACTTACAATAAAAACCTAAACAAGCGACTTACAGAAATATATTTTAGAACATTTTAAAGTCTATAAGGTATTTAGTCAAAACCTACTCCGCTATCAATTTTAAATTAATAAATTATTTGATGATTTAATGATCAAAATTATTAACTTAAGCGACCTTCTTATTATATGTATTTGTACATATGAATGTATGTGGAAATACTATATTTAAAAACATATTAAATTAAATGAAATATAGCATGTTAAATAAAAGTTAAAATAAATACAGATTCTTATAATTTAAGAGTTCAAAATATATTAGTTTTTTTTCAATTATAATGTAATTTAATTTTGCAGTTTTAAATTGATGAGTAATATGAAATATAATCTTAATTAATATCTATGTAATACCATCTGACAAACACTTTTATTTATTCGTAGAAATTTTTGTATTGTTAGGAGAAATTATTTAAAATTAAATTAAATTAAATTAAATATATAATATATAATTTATATAATCATATATGCCTGATGAATCAGATTATTAATTTGGATATTCAATTATTTATGTATAACTGGACAAACAGTGGACTGGCTGACTTATTATTAACACTCAGCCCAAATACAGTTTTGAAAGTTACTAAGGGCATATACTAAAATATCTTTTACTTATTTACTTATCTAAACTCAACTCAAAGTTGACTTATAGGTAAGGTCTATCAAAAAAGAATTTAAATTATGAAATTAATATCAAATAAAATCCATTATTGGTTAATCCAATCCAATCTATTGTAACAAAAAGACATGATATGTAGAGTATAACCGTGTCCAAATTCAATTGAGCAGTTGAGCATGGCATGAAATGGGAAATGTGCATTTGAATAATATAATCATAAATGTATATAATCGTCTTATGGAGGGTTGATTGCGCTCTCAGCACACATCGAGACCCATCGAGACCCATTCGAATGTGGAAGTATAATAGAGTTGTCTGGCACAGCGGGTGCCATGACAATTGCCTGGCAGCTGATCCAAAAAGGCGATAAGTGACCAGCGAGTTTGAAGTTT
Source organism: Hypselothyrea guttata (assembly GCA_035045125.1). NCBI lineage: Eukaryota > Metazoa > Arthropoda > Insecta > Diptera > Drosophilidae > Hypselothyrea > Hypselothyrea guttata. Next base: position 45,292 of record JAWNNJ010000572.1, read on the forward strand.
GAAGTTTTAATTGGTTCAGCTGATGCTCTGCATGGCAGCGGGGTCTGGGGCTTGGGTCTGTCACAAAAAGGCAAAACCCATTTAACATGTTGTACAATCTTAATGACCGCAACTCATAAACATAACTCACACAGCAAAATGAAAATTCAATTGGGCCACACTGCCAAGTTGCGAGCATCTCAAAGTGCCATAAATTAATTAAACCCATTTAACATGCATCATAAATTTATAAACAATACACCCAAAAGCTAATTAGCCGACACGAAAATTGCTACGTATACGTAACTAGTTGTTGGCCCACAGAGCCAAGAGCCAAGAGGCCCTCAAAGTCATGCTCTGGGCATTAGAGGCTACGGCATCGCATTGCATACTTTGAGGCGCACAAGCCGGGCGGAAGGACAATGGGTGCGATTCACGTTATGGCCATCACAATTGGCTGGTATATAAACATGAAATTGCACTGATTGGATCTGTTAAATACAGTTGAAGAAACAGCTAAGAATAATGTTTCATGGATAAATGTATTTTTCTTAAAGAGATCTTTATTTTAGGGAATATTTTGATACTTTATTGTGATGAAAGTTGGTGATAAGATATATAAATATGTACTAAGATTATCTCCAATAAATAAACTTTAAGTCTATTTGAATTTATTCATTTTTTTTTTTTCAGAAAAAACCTATTTTTATAAAAGGATAACTTTTAGTTTTATAAAAAAATTGTTTGCATGTGCTTCAAAAGTATTTTTATATTCATATTATTCTTCAACAAAATTCTATATAATATTTATAAAATCTTCATTATGCACTCATTCTTTCTTCTCCCTATTTGGACAAAAACTATTTTATTTATAAAATTAATTATATTTATAACTTATTTTGCAGCAATCATTAAAATTATTTTAATGATTTCTATGTTATTAAAATTCGTAAGTTATTAATATTATCATTTATTAAAAAACTATACATTCTCATGTGGCAATAAAATATTTCTTTTTATTTAGAATTATAATATATTTATTTTTTCTTATCTTATATATTTATTTTATTTATTTATACATATTTTATTTATTTATATATATTTTATTTATTTACAATTAATTTGCAACATCTATAGAAATTCTTTCCATGCTCTTCGCTTGCTTCCATAGTACTTGCTGTAATCAGAAAACAAGAAGACTTAACTCCATTTCTACTTAAGCTGCGCTCTTCATGTTTCTTTTTGCGGGATTGAAAATTGTGCTCGATTCTAGACCCAGAAGCAGACGAGTCTGAGTCTGAAAGTGGGCACAGTTGGCTTGGCTGCTCTTCTCTGGTCGTTTTTTGGCTGTTTTGGTTGGCCGCTTGGCTGGCTTGCTTCATAAATAAAATGAATTCATACTCGAACCGACAGCCATAAATTATAAAGTGCAAGCCCAAGACTGGCAAATGGGGGCATGGCACCACCCTGACACCCACTACAGCAAATACTAGTTATATATGTCGGCAGTTGAGAGCCGAGAGTCGGGAGTATCTGTAAAGCAGAGACTGAAACTGAGACTGAGACTGAGACTGAGGTTAAGACTGAGGTTGAGACTGCTGCCAAACAGTGCAGCCTGAATTTTGGTTTTGAAAGTGACTAAAAATAAAAAATATAGTGCTTAATAAAATGCCAAGTAATCAGTGTTATTAAAAATTGCCATAAATTGTGTATTAATTTAGAAAAATAAATTTTAAATAATAAATGTATTCTTAAATTTAGTTTATGGTTTATTAGTTATTTATTAATATAAAAAGGTTTGAGTTTTCCTTGAATTTTTGAATATAAATATAAATAAATAAAATTAAAAGATATCGATTCCGATATCGAAATTTCTGCTCTTAATTCAAAACAAGGCACAAAACAACAATTTTAAAAAAGATGTTAAATCTTTTTCCATTTATTTGATTTAATTTTATTTATTTAATTCATTTATATTTATGTTGTTTACATTTTATTATTACATTTCATGTTATATTTAATCTTAATTTATATTTTAAATTGCTGTCTACTGGTCGTAGAATAAATAAATAAAATAAATAAATAAAATAAATAAATAAAATAAATAAATAAAATAAATAAATAAAATAAATAAATGAAATAAATAAATAAAATAAATAAATAAAATATATAACTAAAATAAATACATAAAATAATGAAGTAAAACTTTAAAATGACATAATTTTTTCTGTAAAAGTGTTTAAATCTAGCCACAAAATGGCCAAGCTGTCAGCACTGCTGCTGCTGCTGCTGCTGTTGGCCAAGTCAATTGCCACAAAGGCAACACTTTCTGCTTGGCGAATTTTAAGATTTACGCTGACACTTGGCAGAGCTTGGCAGGGGACACAATGGCAGTGGAGCAGGAGCAGGGGCTGAGGAGATAGACAGGAAGGGGAATTGGAGAGGGGAGCACGTAGCTCAGCTGTTTGTCGTTTTGTGGCTGTGAATTATGTGGTGTTAGCTGAAGAATTATTGTTTTGCTGTTTTTGGCTACCGTTGCTTCATAATGAGTTACCTAGTAATATTCCCATTCCTCCTGCTTCCCTCTCCCCTTCCACTCATTTTCCTCTTCCCCTCTGTAGCAGCAGCTGTTCTCAAATGTGCATTTCGGAGGATGCAGACATTAAAGCGCCAGATATATAACAACATTGGTCCACTTTGTGGGCGCAGACAGTGCCATTAACATAACTCAACACAATCGTCGAGTCAGCCCTTTTGTTGCCCCCTGCCCGCCCCTCTCTCCCCACTCCCACTCCCCACTCCTCCATCTACCACTTACAACTCATGCCAAAGAGTGCGCGCTGTCGGGTCGTAAACATTGTTTTCTTTGGTTTTTAATTGGATTTTATTATGCCAGCCAAAAGTTAGCTGTCTGATATATTTATGATTATTATGTTGGCGTGTTTTTTGGCTCTCGTTGTCAGGGCTGCCGTATCGCCAATGCAAAGCAGCACAGCGCTGTCCACTCGCTGGTTTTGGTAGCGCTATAATTACGGTATTATTTGATGGGTGGCAAAGGTGGGGCTGCATTTGATTTAACGCTCTCTTAATCCGCTTTCAAAATCAAAAATGATTGTAGTAGGTTTCTTGGAAAATGTTTTGAAAAATTCACAAATTATTTATATATTTAAAAATTGACTGAAAATAATTTATATGTTTGAAAACAAGCTTCAACTGTAACTTTTTTAAATAGACTGAAAGCAAGTAATTTATATAATCTGAAATAAATTAAGAATTAAATTAAATATTATCATCCAATAAGGCATGCCTTTTTTTAAATTTAATTAGTTTCTTAAAAATTAAATTAATAATTTGGAAAACAACTAAATTATTATTCATTTAATTTAAACGTTATTTTAGGGTTTAATTAGATTCCCAAAAATAAAATTAATAATTTATTAAACAACTAAATTATTATTAATTTAATTTTAACGTTATGTACGTTACAAAATGTATTTCTAATAAATTTTTACCTTTCTTTTCAGCCTTTTCAGCTTTACCTCTCAAGAAATAATTTCTTAAATTTATAAAAATATTAATTATTTTTAAGTAGTAGTAATTTTTAGAATTTTTGTAAAAAACTATTTTTTATACAGTCCAAAAATTATATATTATATTACTTCAATAGGAATAATAAGACAATTCTGGTGTATAATTATTGTTTTATTCCCATGTGTTTCCTGCATAGAAATTTCTATTTATTTTCAAAACATTTGAGGATCTCGTTTGAAGTTTTTTGTAGGATTTGCGTAGTGCTCCGAGTGTTATGCATACGTAATCCCCCCTGGTTGCATTCGACTGTGTGCTGCAGCCCTGATCTTGGACTCGGTTTAGTTTTTGGCGCTGTGGGCGCATTTGGTTAATTGCTTGGATGAACAACTAATTTGATGGCAGTTCAAAAGAGCGTCGGCACAACAGATACAATTTATATGCATGCGATGCGATGCATGTGTAACGGCACTTAGGACAGTTCCCCCTGCCCCCTCCCCCTCACCCTCCATTTCGCTGGTATACCCTCTACTCTGCCTGCCAACGGCATACCCTAAATACACATTCACCCATGGAGTGACAGAAGGGCCGCCAAAAAGATAAAACGTAGCAAACTGTGAGGAGGGAGTTGGAGGAGACAGAGTCGGAGTAATATATAACATATATTCAAATTTATGTGAGGGGGCGTCTGTTGATATTTCTCTCAGTGTGTGTGTGTGTGTGTGTGTGTGTGTGTGTGAGTGTGTAAGTGTGTGTGTGTGTGTGTGGGCTGCCTTTTGTGCAGTCAACGATTTTCATGCTTGAGCGATTGCCAGAGCGAGGAGCTGGAATAGAAGCAGGAACGGGACAGGTTCTGGAGAGGGAGGGGATGTTGAAGGAGCGGGGAGCGGGGGAACTGTGACTGTAGCAGGCGGCATAATTAGTTTGAAACGGAAGCTAATTTATGTTTTGGCAGTTATGTTTAAATTAATGTTACAAAAATTAAATGCTCATAAATAAAACAAAATTTATGGCCGCTGCTGCTCTCGGTTAAACAGCTAGAGCGGAGATCCTTATGAAAAGCAAAGGACGGAGAGAGAGAGAGAGAGAGAGAAAAGGAGAAAATGGAAAACTGTTTCTTAATGTGTGTGAAGCAATTTGTTCTTGTGCTCGCTCTCTTGTCGTTAAGTTCAAAACGACGAAGAAATTCCAACAACGTGTTTAGGGTCCATTAATGCGGCTCTTGCCAAAAGGCACTTAAATGCCACTGACAAACGTCCCGGCGTTCAGGTATTTATGGGTCTCTTTTGGGATTTTGTGACCCAGCAAATATTTATATACTTGCATTACATACTATACTTGAGTGTCTGCATAATAAATTCGGAAGATACATCCACAGTCGGAGCCACAAATATTGACTTCACACTGAAACGTGTCGGATATAAATTTGAAAAATTATGACGAGACTGCTGCTTCGCATGAAATCGTAAATATTTCTAATGGATTTGGGCATTAGCAGTTGAAACTTGTTAAAATTATAGGCAACAGCCTCATAAAAATCATTTAGACACTCAATAAACTGGCAAGCAAACCTGACATTGTGTCCGGTAAAATGAAAGCAAATTCTTAGATTGAATTAAGAAAGCGAATTTCGATAGTTAAACATATTAACATTACGCACGATAAACTTATAAAAATTATTTAAATATTAAAAATTAAAGCTTGATTTTGTTATAGCCAAAATTATAAGACAATTTAAAACAATCAATGTTCATTTGTTTTTAAATCATTAATAAGGAAATTTTAAATCTCAATAAACTGTAAATTAAACTTGATTTTTATTTTAGACAAATCGTTAAATATGTATACGAAATTATCGATTTAAATGCTTATTAAGTATTGATTTATAAAATAATTTGAAATATTGGTTTTTCATAAATAATTTAACTTAAAAAAAGTAGTTAAATGCATCGAATTAAATTACATATGGGCCGTCTAAAAAACATTTTAGAATCTCCATAATTTCGCAGGTAAACTAGATTTAATTCTAGTCAAATATGCTGATTCAAATATTGAATTTTATCACTGAGTATATAATTAGAAATTAGGTGCACTAAGTGCGGATTAATGAATTAAAAACATAGTTAGAAATTAAATTAACTGCCATTTAATTTGTACCACATTCCCGATCGCATCTGTAAATAAAATAAATTGACCGAATTAAAAACAAACAGAGCTAAAATTATTTCAATACCAAAGTAGCATAAAAAAACAAATGTAATTAAGGCAACTTGATAACAATATGAATTATAATCTAGATTTATTTCAGTTGTAAATAATTGGAAACTTGGCAAATGTGATTCAAAAAGTTAATTGAATAAAATGAATAAAAGTATTTTTCAATATCCATTCAGTCGGTTGGAAATTGGATACTTTTTTTTTGCCATACCCGTGGACATGGAAAAACCTTTCAAATTTGCAACGCAATCTGTCACTTAGTTTCAACAAGGCTGCCAACTGTGTCCAGCAATACACACACACAATAAACACACACACACATACACACACACACACACAGATACACACTCATACACAGAGAGAGTCAAATGAATGAAAAATGAATTTAATTGCCCTATGCTGGGTGTCAACATTTTTGAAATGGGTTCGTATTTGTAACCGACAAAGGACTTCGGACAGCGCCACTGACAACATAAAAAACAACACCGAAACAACCAAAAGGGAACCAAATAAAAAACACAACAAAAAAATGATTATATATACTATAATATAGCAACATTTTGGCAACATTTTTATGACAGCAACAGCAGTAAAACTTTGACCTCTGTCTGTCCGATTCACTCGAGTGGATGCCCGCAGAGGGTGAGGAAGAGGGAGAGGGAGCCTTATGGGGGGACGGGGCGGGTTGGCCCTGTTTGACCCACATCAGAGTCTAAATCATGCATACGCATGTCGAAAACTTTAGCCCTTCGACTCAGCTGGGAATCGAACTACTGCCACACTGAGAGAAACAAAGTGGAAGTTGTGCTGGTGAACATGAAATGCTACTTACAAAAAAACAAAAAAGAATTCTTAAAACTTATGTTGAATGTTATACATTTATGTTATAATTTTATAGTAAATTTATATACATTTTATTATTAATATCTATTATTTATATACTTAGTATGTTTTAATATTTCAAAGATCAACTTGAATTTATTTCTGTGATGAGAATAATTTAAAGAAAAACTAGGTACATAAAAGCTTTTTTTTATTATATTTAATAGAAAATGTATTGAATATTCCGTTGTTTTATGCGTATATTATTTATTTATTTATTTATTTAAGATAACTTCCTAATGTTTAAAGTACAAAGGACTCAAAATTTAGAGCATTAGTCACATAATATTTAGATTATATAAGCTATTCTACATATGTTATATCTGTTTAAATATTAAAAAGATAAACTTATGTTTTTGTATGTGATAAGAACAAATCTTCGGCTTTAGAGAAAATTTTTTATTTATATATATTTAATTTTCTTAAATATTATGCAGATTAATTTGAATTTATTGCTGAGACCAGATTAAATATTATAGTTTAATTTTAAAACATATTCAAGACCCTCAATAAACTCACAAAGAAATTTTGAATCAATAAAAAGTTTATATATAAATCGGGTATATCAAATGTTTACACATTGATATTATTAACTATATATTTTTTGTATTTTTATGCAACGCTTTTTCTCGCTGTGCAGTTCGTGTTTTGTTATTGTAACTTATTTGCAAAATGTTGTGCGAGTCGGTGGGCATCAAAGTAAATCTTGCTCACTTTGCCTGCTTCATCTTTGTCTGTCAGTCGACAAATCTCTTGCTCCCTCTCTCTCGTTCCCTCTCTCTCTCTCTCTCTCTGTCTCTCTCTCTCTCTCTCTCTCTCTGTGCTCACTTACAGTTTTTGGCTTGGGTTTTTCGGTATTTGGGGTTTACGAGTCTGATGTCCGCTGTCCGATGTCCGCCTGTCTGTTGTGCAGTCTTCTCAGTCTTTTGGGCTGCTGTCTCTGGCAGCAACCGCAAAGAGCAACATAATGAAAAGTGTTTGGTCATTTATTGTTTAAATGTCTGACAGCATGTTGACAGCCAAATGCCAAAGTAAGTTGTCAGACAGCAACAGAAACAGATACAGAAACAGATACAGATACAGACACAGCTACAGATACAGATACATTTACAGATGCAGAAGAGAAACGAGACCACGGCATGACCATGACGATGGTATGTCTGGCACTGGCACTGACTGGCAACTGGCAACTGGCAGCCAATTGGCATCTGGCATCTGGCAACTGGCAACTGGCAACTGGCATGCGAGAGGAGAGCGCTTTGAGAGTCAGTTCTCTGGCATTCCCTGTGCTCTCATGCGAGAGAGTGAGCGAGCAGCTGGTGACATTCGCTTTGATGTTGTAATTTGATTGAGTTTCGGCTCTTTGCCGGCCAACCGCAGACCTTGGACCCTAAAAGGAGCCTGGCAATTAACTTCCATGCATTATTAAGAGCCCTGCCCCAGGGAAAGTCAAAGTGAAATCAAACCGCAGCAGATTAGTTCTGAAATGTGGAAACAGACAAACAAATAATGTGCAAGTTGAGTAAGTACCAAATATAATACAAAAACAAATATAAAAAATTTAAAATAAAATATAAAAATATATCAAACAAAATATTATTTCTAAAAAAAATATATTAATATATTAGTATTATAATTATGAAATTTATTAAAATGTAGTATTCACATATTAATTTATTTATAGCCAACAAGATGGTATTAGCTAAACAATACATTCAATTTATTGATATGGGTGTAAAGGAACTTTTAGAATTAAATGTATAAATTGAAAAAAAATTATATAGATATTGTTATATAATTTTAATAATTTCTATTAATTAAAAAATGGATTAATTCAAGGGAAAACTCTGTTTGATCAACCTCTTCTTCTTTATTATTGAATTTCGAATATTAATTCTTATAACTATTTATTTTTTTCATTTTTTAATCTATGTTTTATTGATGTATTATTCTTAATATATTTATTTCATTTATTTTAAGTTATTTTTCTATTTTAATTTATTTAAATATACTATAAATTTGACTTGATATCAAGCACACAAGTTATTGTAGTTTGTAGTTACTCTTCTCTATGCAATGCGAATTACAGTTAGAACTTTTCTTATTTCCCCTCATGCCACACATTTTTTATAAATGTCTTAAGAGATAAGCAACTAAAATTAACAGTTAATCGGTTAAGTGCATGCGCTTTGTTGTTGGCTGAGAAACATGCACTGAGAGAAATCACTTCGGTTGCTGCATTTCTATCAAAACGGTTGATATCACAGAACACAATTAACTTACATTAAAATAAATTATCATAACTTGTTGAGTGCATTTTAAGTTAATATTTTTTGTTTCCAAATTGACTTAATTAAAAATTCATCATTAAAAATATTTACACAAATTTTTTTCATCGCAAGAAAATTAAATTATTAGTTTATTAAAGAATAAAATTACGAAATATTTCTATTACTCAATTATACCAACAATTATTTCAAATATATTAAAATATTACTAAAAGTTTAGTCATGTTTCTCACGTCAATTCTTTTTAGTGGGTATTTCCCTCAAGTAAACATTCTCAGATAAATCAAGTTAATAAATAAAACTAAACGCTGTAAAATGATTTTCCACTTGCCAATGCAAGATAAATAATGCACAATACACAAAAAGCCACAAAAGAAATAGGGGAGAATTTACGAGTGTAGTAATGATTGTAAGAGGGGGGCCTGGCTGAGAGGCGAGAGGGGTAAGAAGCAGCGACAAGCAATTCTCGAATGACAATTGTAAATTGTTTAAATAAAATTTATGAGTGCCCAAATGTGTCGCCATATAATTTCATGCACTTTAACATAAAATTTATCACAATTTGTGTGCGCATATTTCTTTGGCTTTTGCCATCTACAAAGTACTCTGTACGCCCCGCCACTTAAATAGTTTATATATGTATGGGAGCGAGCGGCCTGGGGCAGTTTGACAATTGTGCATACCCTGTAATTGCAGGAGAGTGGCAGGCATAACTGAAATAAAGGAGAGTGCGATTCTGGGATGCTGCATAGAGATAAATGCATGCTGATAAACTCTTCTCTTCTCACATATTTTACAGGGTATTTGCGTGTGCAGTTTGGCAATTATTATATTATATAGTATACCCTGTAAATACAACAAAGTGGCATTACTGAAATAATAAAGAAAGATAAATAAATAATAAAATCATAGAGAGTGTTAATATATGTAAATTGATAATAAAATGGCTGTGGTCAAATATTTTACAGGGTATCTTCGCGCAGTTCAACAATTGTGTATACCCTGTGTATAAATGCATGAGAGTAATAAACTCAACTGAAATAAAAGCAAAACAGAGTCAAAGTTACTCCACAGATAAATTTAAACAGATACAAAAATTAAGAAATTAGACGTGGCTCCTCTCACATATTTTACAGGGTATCTGCGCAGCCATACGCGCGTGCTCGTTCATATATATACATTTATATTGTCATTCTATGTGTGCGCCGGCAAAATAACAGTAATTGAAATTTATTGCACAATTTATCGCTGAGACAGAGAGTTAAGCAGAGATCGCAGCTCAATGGATTTCAGTGCGGTTCGTTTCACTCGCTGCCATTCGGTCCACTCGTTGCACGCTCCTCTCGCTCCTCTCGCTCCTCTCGCTCCTCTCGCTCCACTCGTTCGATTCGCATGACTCTGCGGTTTTTGCCGTTTCGGTTGCCGTTTGAGGCTTGGGGCTTTTGTTCGGTCGTTGCCAGAGTGCGACATATTGAAATTTATGTCAATTTAAAAAGCAAAGTTGTCGTGTCAATCATAAAACTCAATTATCGCCGTTGCCAACGAGAGGGGAAATGCACGATACAATTGTCAGCGAAAGAGATGGAGAGAATGGGAGAGAGTGAGAGCGAGAGCGAGACGTTTAACAACTCAATTGAAAAGCTATTTGAAAGCGTTTTTACGCGTGTCTGTCTTACAATACAACGCCTTGCCCCCCTCGGCCCCCTGGGTCCTCATCAGCCACCCGCACGTCAATACACAATTTCCTATACAACAACATTTGATTGCCGGCAATCAGACGCGCTTGATGATCATCATCAAAACATGCCACTTGTGTTTTGTGCGCTAATCGCCTCTCAATCGAGTCGACTACATAGACAACACACACACACAGATACAAAGACACACAGATACACAGATACAATCTGCCCCACGCTTAGCACTTAAGTGCTTCGGGACTTTTGAATGGCAGCAAATGTTGTTATAGCCGCTCGGCTATCCAAGTAATTTGTATGCCCTGCGAGTGCAGACTGCCGAGTGGGACAGGGGGTAAGGGACAGGGGACAGGGGACTGGGGGCAGGGAGCGCACTTGAGTGAAGGCCCAAAGTGTCAGGCGCTGTGCCTCAAGATCAAAGCGCAGAGACGGGCAGCTTGACCATTATGCAAGGCTGTTGAACGTTTTTAAAATATATATTACAAGTCAGTCAATCACTCGCGATAAACAGCTTTATACATAGAGACTTACAAGCTATATTACACTACACTCCATATATTGGGTATCTAAGAAATGAATAGACTACAATAATGAGTATTTAAGGAATAAAATATCTTTTATGCAAGACGATTTTTATCCGCTTTTCACGAATATCAGATTATAAATTTAAATTAGTTTCTGTTTTTCAGTAAAAAGCAAATCTGGCGTGATTTTAGAACTTAATAAAAATTCTTAGCCCTACGGTATGCAACAAAAATTTAATCTGCGGAAAATTTGCTTCAAAATCTAAACCTTATGTTCAAAATCTTGCTACAAAATATTTGCTTGCAGTTATTACTAGATTTCTGAGAGGGTTGTGCTTAACAGATCTCCTAAATATTTTCAAAAATATCCTCTCTAAAATAATATCGGTTTGGTGTTTTGAAAAGTCTAAATATTAATAAAAACGTTTTTTTTTTTTTGAGGGGAGTAATAAATTAAACGTTATATAACATTTTCGTTAAAATGTTCATCGTAACATTCAAAATATGTATATCTATTTATCTTTGATTGAATTGCTGGATACAACGATTAATTCAAAAGGGGCTTATACCATATATGCGAATAGTTGTGATTACAATTATTTACTACAGAACAGAGAGCCTACCAAGAGAGATACTCTGCCAGTAGCTATAAAGCATACACTCGATGGCATAGCGTATGCTGAAAACAAATCTCAATTAAAACTGTCACAGTCACTCAAAACAAACTGTCAACTTTATTATTAATTAAATGTCAGATTATTGTCGGTGCGCAGTGTCAAGAGCGCGAGGGAGGGAGGGAGGCAGGCGGAGGCATTGCACACTCCTTTGCAAGCAAGAGACACACAGCAAAAGCAACAAACACAGATAGAGATACGGAGACAGCTACAGATAGAGATACAGATACAGATACATTTATAGCAATCGCCTCTGACAGGCACTTGAAACAGCTTTTTTTTCAAGTTGATGTGGATGTGGTCACAATCTGCAGCTCAGTGAGCTGGAAATGCCAGTGGATTAGAGATTAGAGCTGGCATTAAAACCTAATCGCAGTGAGTTTCGAGAGATGATTAGCCAATCATCAATTGAAGTCTGCTGCACGTAATCAAGATGTTGATAAGCTGCCACCACAAAAATAGCTTTGACACTTAATTTGGCATTTGGCGCGGCTTTTGACCACATCAAAAACAAGCAAAACATTCCCCACACGACTTATCGCCTCATCCTCCAGCGAAATCCCCCCTCAAATCAGCGAAACCCTCACAAGTGCGTGCTTATGGTTAGAGATTAAAGATCTTACACCTGTTTCATGTTTCAAGTGCCCGGGTTTTTGATTGATTTCCGATTGTATGACAATGCTTGATACCCTGTACAGATGATTAGATATGAACTGCATCTGATACTCGTAGACACTTGAGCGATATTTGTTTTAAAAAAATTACTTATATTTAAAAAGTTTTTTATATTTTACTGGCTAAAAAATTCTAGAAAAAAACATTTATGGCCTCTAGGATCCTAATTTTTTAAACAAATACTCTCTTGTTTGATTATATATTTATTTTCTATAACAAATAGTTTGAAATCAAAATTGAGTAAATAAAAATCAACGAGTTTATTGACCCTTGGTACGGTAAAAAAAACAGAAGCTAATGGCTTTAAAAAGTACTTTAAAATACAATTTTGGGCTCTAGAATCTACATTTTTTAACCAAATACCACCTTGTTTAAGTATTTATGCTGTATTGTTTGAAATTAAAATTAAGTAAAATGAAAAGTACTTTCTATTTAAGAACTAACCATAAAATAATTGTATAATTAGCCGTATAATCCCCTACAATAACATCTTTGCTAACTTAAATATTACTTAATGGTGTTATTTGCTGTTCGTGCCATTCGAATAGTTTATGATCATTTGGCAAATTCATCTTGTATGTGACAATCGCAACAATCGGAGTGCAGAGTAATTCCCTGCAGCTAAAGCACTCTTGGGCGAGGGCAACAAATCAATTTCAGGCTGACAACTTAACAGTCTAATCGAAACCGAGCAAAATGCTTGCCGCCATGAGAGAACAATCAGAGGCGAGTTGCCAGTTGCCAGTTGCCAGTTGGAGGTTGGCAATTCGGAGTCAGGAGGAGAACGCCAACTCAATTGACCAGCAGCTGTCCCAATATGGTCGCTTGAAGCCAGGCCAGTTGAGGTCCACGCGAATCGAATGGAGTCGAATGGAGTCGAATCGAGTTGAGTCAAGTCGCCAGTCGTAAGTTTTGTTGAAATTGTCATATTGCAAGCGCACGCAGGCGCAGCGTAAATGTTCAAAATTATAGTTAAACTCATAAATTATCGGCATAGTCAGCCGCTGAAACTTGCTCCATGCCCTCCGCACTCCGTAGTCCCCAATCCTCAGACGGTTCTTGCTGTTGGAGCCCTGACAGCTTTAGCTTTCTGGTCTTTTAGACAATTTAAAGGCGGTTCGTACTCAATAAACCAAATTCCGCACATAATTAATCGATGCCGATGCCGATGTTGATGCCAATGCTGCTGCCAAGTCCTTGTTTTTTTTTTTGTTTTTTTTACCGTGTACCTTAAAAAAGCGCAAAAGGGTCTATTAATTTAGTGGAAGACCCCACTGAGTATACATGTTCTTGATCAAAAGGACCAACTGAGAGAACTGTTAAACCTAGTTTGTTTTAGACTTTTAATACCTCCCCCACTTTCTACTCTAAAGATCACGCAAACTTTTAGTATCTAGGTTCTCCGATGCAGCAAGCAGATCGACTTTGTTTTAGATTTCTGATATTACTCCCTCTTCAAAGCTAACCGCAAAAAACCCCAGCATCTACAATTTTAAGGCTACGAACTGATAATAACATTCTATATTCACTGCGTATTACATTACAATCTGTCAAGAAATAGCGAAGATATGCAACAGACAATTTGCTCAACTGGGCTGCGAAGGTGAGCGGTTTGTGAATATGCACATAGTTTAAAACCACCAGCAAACAGGGTCCCCTACAGTCCGTTACGTCCGACTGATCTGCTTCGTTCTTACTGAATATTTTTTATTTTCCATTTTATTTACAATATTTTTGTTTTGACTTTGAATGTGGGCTTGAGTGAGTTGAGTTGGCTGAGTTCAGTTCAGTACAGTTGCGTGGAGGAGAATGGAGTGGAGTTGAGGGGAGTGGAGTGGAGCTGGGTTTTGGGCCTCGCTTGAGAGGTGTGCGAGAGGCGAAACTTTTTAATAGTCGCTCCATAATCGTAAATCTTTTGTGTCCGACGCAGTGCAACAACATGGCAGCTGCCGGGGCCCCAGTTTGTGGCAGCAGTTGTGGCAGCTGGGGCAGCAACAACATCAACTCTGCGGCACTTATAAAGCAATGGATTCAGCGGTACCTCCAGTTCCAGTTCCAGCAACAAATCGAGCCAATGTTCACAACTTTATTTATCGCTTGAGAACATTGCATGCCAAACGATTCAGCGACGACTATAAAACGGATGCCCCGACATTAACGAGTCCATGTGAACTCCACGTGAGTAGTTCTGCTCATATTCAAGCGTATTCATTCAGCATTCAAACTAATCACAGCCACAGTTGCATCTCTAACCGCTGCCAACTGATCTATGCTGCTTTATGATACCCCACAATGGGCATTTGGCACAGGGTATTGGCTGTTATAACATTGCATAGACTTTGCCAATTCCAGTTGTGAATGTACTCGAATAACACTCAATTAATGTGATATAAATATGAACTGACACAGATTTATTACCTGCATTTTTATGACAGCTATAAAATGTCGTGATTTCGATGATATCTAAGTGAATTGTATAAATCCGCGGAGAATGTTCTAGCAGCAATTATCATAAAGCTAACTGTCTGTCAAGTACTGAAATAAGTATCTAAATTAATACTAATCAATGAGATCTGTTTAAGAAAACATAATTCAAGTTGTATATCGGTATTAAGAGCTATTGATTTTATTTAGAACTTTTTGAAATAATCAGAACTGATTATAATTACATAGCGAATAAAATTAAATTGAAATAGTAATTAAATATTTATTTATTTTGATTTTAGAAGTATAAAAATTAAAAATTAAAATTAAGCATTATAAGATTAATAAAATATAAAAAAATATAAGACTGAACTTGGTTTAGAATTAAAGTTTGAATCATAGAAAATGCTATTAAAAAGCTAAGAAAGGGGCTCTTCATAAGCTCAGTTGATCAAGATCTCAAGATCTTTCAAATATTTGTCTTGCAACAATATTCAAATTAAAATAATTTTAAAATCATAAGCATATTACATTGTTCCATACTTTATTCTTGTATATATCATTCTATTATTTTGCTAGAACTAAATAAGTATTATGAAATAGTTCTCATGTAACATTTAATTTAAACGCGATTTAATTAACAACTGTCCGATTCCGTATGGCCATACTTCACAGTTATTACAACTAAATCAAGCTGCTAAGTAAATACTAATTTCGAGCTTAGCAAATTGGTTTGTTGTTGGCCTCTGCGAATTGTGAATTGTGAGCAACAGCCAAGCCATAACAAGCATAACAACAGTTACTGGAGATCCGTGGCAGTGTGCGCATTATTCAAATGCCCATCTAAGTATCTGTTGCTGCAGAAGTATCTGCAGACTGCGAATGTATCTGTATCCGTAGCGCATGCCACAAACGGCAAGAGTAGCAAGTCTGCAAAAGCAAAAGCAAAAGCAGAAGAAGACGAAGAGGGAGAAGGAGAAGAAAAACGACAACAAGTACGACAACGACATTGTGGAGAACTGTCAGTTGAAGCTGACATACAAACTGACAGCTTGAAATTGAGGTTTTCTCCACGCTGACAGCGTAACACGTCAACTTAAGGAGGCATAAGGCCGAGTGCCTGTCTAGATACAAATAGACAGCCCAGGCCAGGCTGACTCTGAGACTGAGACTGAGACTGAGACTGAGACTCACACTCAGATGGAGACTGAAGTGTGGAGAATGGAGAGCGGAGAGTGGAGTGCGGAGAGTGGAGAGTGGACTGTGGAGCTGAGCTGAGCTGTAAAGTCGGCCAACGTAAAAAGATAGTTTGACTGCAGCCTGAAGTGCTCAAGCAGTGCACAGTGGTCGGTTACATACGACTAAAATCAAGAAACCCTAATCGAAATTTTACAGTTTGAAAGAGAGAGAGAGAGAGAGAAAGAGAGAGAGAGAGAGAGAGAGAGAGAGACAGAGGGAGAAGGACAAATTCACAAAGTATGGATGAGAAGCAGGCTACAGAGAATTCACACAACTGAACTGCCGAATAGAAATGTATAATTAGTTTCATTTTTTTTCATTCATCCTATTAATTAGGTTTATATATATATATATACATCTATCTAATCTACAAACGCTGTCACTGACATTATAATCGGGTAAGAAACTGCGAAGATATGCCACAGAAATCAAACAATAGGTTTTCCTACAGTCAACAACACACGACTGCTGTTTAATTGTATTTAATTTCTTATTGGTGTGTTTTTAAAAGGGCAAATATTGAATTTGAATTATCTAAAAATATAAAAGATATGTATAATAATTTTTCCCGATAGTATGAACATACGAGATCTATAGGATATAGTCGGCTGATCAAGCCAATTTTTGTATTACACTTTTTTTTATATACTTCTAGGTTTTTGATAAAAACTTCATAGTGATATATGAAACTATAACTATTTTGGTATACTACCATGCAAGTTCGACCACTGTGCGTGGGGACTTCAAGTGTGAAGAGGGCTTGGACGGAGGAGCAGGGACGGAGGAGCTTCATCGGCAACGGCAGCCGGAGTAGCAGCAACCGCAGACAGCAGGCAATTTGACAGCTTAAACACACGAAGCATGTCAAAATGATATGATCGCTAAGTGAGCTCAAAACACTGCATAGATACAAACACGTATGGGTGCGAGAGTGAGTGCGAGTGCGAGTATATTATGAATATTCACAAGTATCTGCTCGTATTATACCATAATCAAAGGCAAACGCCAAGTGTTGCATCTTCTTTCCTGGAGTAGCAAACACTTCAAGTCCGAACCTCGGTTCCCTGCTCTCTGCTCCTGCATCGCCTCGTTGAGGACCGGATCTGCCTCTTGCTCCTCCACTGGGTCGAAGTCTTTCCCTGGCTCTGTCTCAGTCTCTGGTTCTGGATCTCCGTCTCAATCTGCTTCTCGGTTTCGTATTTATCTCAGCTTTTTCAGCTGCTTCTTGTCGTTGTTCAGCATGCGTGTTGCTTTCCATGTTTACATTAATAAAAGTCAAAGGTTCTCGAGACTGACATATTGTAATTTATGTCTAGTGACAGCTTTATATCGGCGAAAAACGAATTTTAATCACTTGTTAGTTTGCATAAATGAGTTGCTTCTCGAATGACTTGCGACTGAGCTCTTCCTCATCCTCCAGCCTCCAGGCAGACTGAAGCATTGCATCACAAGTGCCATCCTTAGTTAGGAGAAATGCATTGAACAGCATCATTTATAGGGTAGTCTAAGGTCCATGCAGTGCTTGCAGATTGTAGAAATAGAAATTGATATAAAATAATAAAAATAATAAACATTTATTAAACATATGTCTGAAATTAAACTGAGATCTATTCGTTAAATTAATTTCATTCTGAATATTATTTATTTTAAAAAATTTATGTTTTCCTTTTATATTTCTTATAAATTGATGTATAACTCTTGCTTTCCCAACTCCCTTCAGTCCAATTCTCGCATGCCCAGCTCTCGATGGCCGAACTCTCGTTGAGCGAACATTCGCTAGCCCAACTCTCGCTAGCCCAATTCTCGATGGCCAAACTCTCGTTGGGCGAACATTCGCTGACCCAACTCTAACTGGCCCTACTCTCGCTAGTTAAATTAATTAATTTCAACAGCCAAATTTTTTATTAAATTTTTAATTGGGCAATTCTGAATATTTAAAACAATTTTAAACAATTAAAATGAATAAAATAATAATATTAATAATAATATAAATAAAACAATTCTGTGAAAAGTTTTTGGAACCTAATTAACATTCTTGCTTAATACAATTTTATATTTTAATAAAAATTAAATATAATTGTTTTCTAATTATTTTATTAATTGTCTGAATTAATATTAAACAATAGTATTTAATGTATTGATTTCAGATTTATTTTCTACTATTATAGCTAGTTTTTTTTCCCGCAGCTGTTGCGTAGGTTTATAGCAAATATATATATTGTAGATTTATATACATATATTTTTATGGCAAATAGTTACGTATGCTTTATAAGGTCAGTCGAAATGATGTCGACTGACGGCTGTATAGTAAAATTGAAAATGCATTTCAAGCTGCCACTTAGAATGGGGGCCTCTTGTCAGTTTTATGTCAAAATAAATGAAGCTAAATGACAGTTTAATCAAGGCGTCAGCCCATGTCAGAGCAGTCGCCAGACGCAGCACACAACAATAACTACACACATACATATATATGTATATTATATATATATTTATATATAGGAATAATAGGAACAACAAGAAAAGCGAGCGAATCGTGTAATATCTCTGTGCGAACAATGCGAATTTGCTCATCGTACATACTATTTTTGCTGTTTGCCTGTCATTGTCAGTTGCAAGTTGCAAGTTGCGAGTTGCCAGTTCGGTGGGGCATTCGGTGGGTGGATTGGGTGGTTGAGTGGCTCAGAGTTGGGTGATTCGCTCGTAAGTGCATTTGCATTTGTTACTCTGACGCGGCTTGCGAATGCTTCTGACACTTGACAGGCGATGCACTGACAGCTATAAAAATGCGCCAGGCCAAAGGGAACAAGGCAAGGGCAAGCACTGACAACTGGAACTAGTTCCCGTGAACTGAGCTGAAACTGCAAGTGCAGATAACGATTTTTAGCAATAGATATTGAGCTGTTGAGCATTCGAAATTAATTCAGAAAATTAAGCAGAATTTTGAGCTGAAAAAAATTGATACTACATATGGATCTGTGAGGGAAACTGTTGCTGGAACTAGAACGATCAATATAAGATTTGAAGAATTTTGAACATTATACGATAAAAATGTGATCTTAATTGCAACGAATAGTAAACAAATATATATTAAACTACTAACCAATTGAAATTGATTTAGAAAATAAAGCTAAGTTTCAAACTGAACAAAATCGAACAAACACTAAATATAATCAAATACTAATAGAGCTAAAAAGTGATATTGGTTATGGAATTAGAACCCTAAATATGATATTATATGGATACTGAACTCGCTCTAATAAAATGTGATCCAAATGTAACAAATGCTAAAGATCTGTAATCTAATCATATCATATTCTTACAAATGTAGTCAGTTGAAGCATTGCAGTTTAAACCTCAACTAATTAATTTTTTTTTTTATTGCTAAGATCTATAAATAAAAGTGGAATTAGTCTCAGACCTGGGTCATAAATAACACTGTAATTAATACTAAAAATACCTATATTTCCAAGTTAAGTACAACTGGAACTGCAGCTTAGTTGAGCTAATTGGAAATCTATCATTAGAACCAAAGCCGAAACTTGTGCTGGAAGCTGGCATTTGTCACAGCGAATGAGCTAAAGTAAACGAGTATTTTGTGTTGTTTATGGATTTCACACCAGCTCCAAAAATAGAAGCCAAATAAATCTCAGATCTTCTCAGTCCGTCCGTCTTCTAGCCTTTTGCCTCGTCATGATCGTCATCGTCGGGGGAACTTGTTTACAAATGAATTTAATTGATCAATCAAAGCGAGTGAAGATCAAAAAAACCAACAAGATCAAAGGCAATGCGAGCAGGCAGACAAATGCCATACAACACAACCGACAAGAGGCGCAACATGCAAGCAATCAGTGGCAACAACAACAACACCGAGGCAGTGGGACACAGGGTACAGTGGGAGTGAGAGAGAGAGACGAGAGGAAACAAGCATTAGACATGTTCTTCAGTCTTTCAGTCGCTCACTCATTCAATCTTCAGTCTCTGCCACTTCAACTGGAGGAAGATTCATTGCATTCATTGCATTCGCTTGGCTTCTCATAGTTGTTGTTCTTGTTGTTTTTGTTGTCTGTTGTCTGTTGGCTGTTGCGATGTTTTGATTGGTATCACTCAATGAACTTTGATTGTTGTAAAAGTAATTAATCAATAACATAAACATTTACACAGCCCGCATGCCCAACAGCCGCAGCATTCGCCCTCCCCCCCTCCCTCTCATTCCATTCTGGGACCTAATCGAAGGTCTCCCATCAGCTTAATCAGCTGCAATTGTTGCCTTACCATTCAACCAGTCTGTGCTATGATGCAGATCTTATTGTTGCCATTTAAATTGTTGCAAGGCCACATTCAAAAATAAAATGCTCAATAAAAAATTTAATATTATTACTAATATTACTAAAAAACGTATTTAAATGAAATGTGAAATATTTTAATCTATGTTCAGTTAATAACAATCGGAAGTTATTATTTATATTAATTCCATTTCATTTCAATTACGTTTAATTCTTTAATTATATTATTATTTGATATAAATATAAATAAATAAATATAAATAATATAAGTATATAAATTTATTTATTTATTTAATGTCAACTATGAACAGTCCACATAAAATTTAAAATACAAATTTAGGTAATTAATTATATATTAAAGCTATTTTTAAAATTAAAATAAAAATGAGTTTAAAAGATAAAAGGATAATCTGTTGATAAAAAATCAAAAGTTAAAAAATTTAAATGCAATAAAAGAAAAATAGGTCCAGCATTTTTAGAAATATATTAATTTAATTATTATTTCTAAAAATCATATTGTATTTTGGGCTTCAAAAAATTGACGACAAATAAGACATTCATTATTTATTTTGTTAAGCAAAAAACTTGGATTTCTAAAAGGAATATTATTTTAACTTTTAACGGGTACAGGGTATAAACATAATTATAAACTTATTAAATAGATTTATGATCAGCATACATACATATATAGAATTCTTAAAGCGCCTAAATTGGCAGCGTTATCTTCACCTCTCCCTGCAGTTAACTGTAATTCCGATCTGTGCTCAATTAGGCACATAAAATCAATCGGTACTTGAGCTTTTGCTGGAAAATGTTGCTGTTAATTGCAGCTTACATTACTTGTAATATATATATAAAATATATATGTAAATACCAATTAATATAACTGTCTTACAAAGCGCTGCAGCAATGCTTCTTCTTCTTACTTTTTTGTGTGTGCAATCTTTAATAGCTCAACTTTAATTTTATAAACGCACGATTTTCGTTAAATTTATTTAATTTTATTAATTAAATAGTTTTAATCTATTAAAGGACTGAAATTGTTTGCGAACTTCCTTTCATAAATATGCATAATTTATAGCCCAACTATAAGCTATCTAATGCATTTGATGCGTATTTCATTTGGCATTTAGCAGTTGCATATGGCAAGAGTATCGCACTGAAAACAGTTTCCTAACTTCGTAGTAAACATCCTGTTTTGAAAAAAAAAACAGTTAGAAAATACATATATCTAACTGCATTTGGTAGCTACATTTATAATAGATACGGCTATGTTGGCTGTTTCGAGCTTGGCTCAGCATCCGCTTGTAAATCATATTAAAATATTTATGAGGATTTTTTTGTTGTGCTCTCCACAAGCGATAAATTTCAATGTAAAATGTCTGCTTATGGGGTTATGGTATTTGTATCGATATGGCGTACTGGATGTGTAAATGTGTGTGTGTGTGTTTGGTTTATTGAGTGCATTTAGATAAAGCGAGAAAAATGTCAACTGCGTGTGGCTCTTTGGGGCTGCAGCTGCAACTGCCGCAATTATCGTGCAACAAATCATGGGGAACATTCGCTGGTTTTAGCCATGGTCTAGTGTTGGGCATTAGTTGTGTTAATTTATGTGCCATTTATGAAATATTTACAAATTTATAAGTTATTCTTGTTGTTGCAGTTGGCATTCGTTATTCGTTATTTGTTATTTGTTATTGCCCTGGCTCAGAGATATTCCCCACTTGTTTTTATCGCCCGAGCGCAACAACAAACTAATAACAATAAAAGCAGCAATGAAACAGCAGTTCAGTCGGACGTAACCGACAGTAACAGACCCCTTAGCTTATGTTTTAATATTAAACACACAGCTGAGCAAATTGTTTGTTGCATATCTTCGCTGTTTCTTATTCTATAGCAAGGCAATTCACAGAAACAATAGAGATATTGTAGCTGCTGTGGACTTAAGGGGTTAGGGGTGGAATGACGGAAGGTATCAAAAGTTTGAAACAAACCTAAATATATTACTGGATAGGAGAACCTACATACCAAATATGGTGTCTATAGCTTTTATAGTTTGCGAGATCTTTGTATTCATACATAGGGACAGCCTCTATATCGTTTCCGCTCGTCATCCTGATCAAGATTATGTATATATGTACTTTGTGGGGTCTTCTACGCACCAACTTAATAGACCCTTTTGCACTTATTTAAAGTACAGTATCTAATAAAAATATATATACAATGGCAAAAAATAATAAATACAAATCCAAAAATTATTTATTTCGTTTTATGTGGGATTGTAAATTTTTTGGCTGTCGGTTCGCTTTTCGCCTGCAGCGTGTCAGCTGCCTTTTATTTATGAGCTTTTTGTATTTTTCTGACCTCCGCCGGATGTTTAGTTGCCATTGTTATTATTATTCTTGTTGCAGTTGCTGTTGTTGTTGTTCGAGTACACTCTGCCAGTGTTTGGAAAATTGTATTTAAATTACAATTATGCAAGCGATTTGGCATTTAATTTATGTAATGGCACTCACATAATGCAAGTTCCTCTCTAATAAGTAGCATTAGCCGCTGTTATTGTATGCATTCATGATTTATTTCTCCATTTCGAGTTATTACAAATATAATTGATTTAAACTGTTCAATTCGACTCATACAAAAAAAAGAAAAATAGCTCTCGAGAAAAAATAGTATTTTCTGAAATTTTTTAACAAGTTTTTGTTTGTTTGGAAATTATTTTTTAAAAAACGCTGCCGCCTTAATCCGATGCGCCTTCCCTCGCCATTAGGAATGGTGCAGTCCCTTTTCAATATCTTGATCGGCCGGAGGGTAGCTGCGATCGAAGACGCGCAGAGTGTGCCCGAACAGCAAATGGTGACTACATCGCCAGCTGCCAATGATGTCGCTGTAGAGCAAGCTAAAATAATTTAAAAATTTAGCAAAGTATTTATATTTTATTTTAAATAACTTACCATAAAATATTTTTTTTATTTAATTTTCTCCATGTGTTCACCTCGAACCTCGATAACAATATTTGTTACACCGAATCGTATCATAGATTTTTAGACTTCATAGCCTACTACGATGTGAGAATGTCTATAAAAATGTCACATAATTAAATGGGTACAGAATATAAAATTCTGTCAACTGCGCATTTAGACTTAACTTCTGACCTAATTGTTTATATGCAATTCGTATATTTCGTATGGGTAATTTATGCAACACTTGCTGAAATGTTTTGCTGAATTTTATCAGGCCATATGCACTTTAGACGGAAGCTGTAAGTTCTGGATGAGTTTCTGCACTCGTATTCGAAATTTGTATTCGTTGTGCTCGCGGAACACGCCTCGAACATTAACCCATTTCAACTCGGAAGCAGCAGCATCAAACAGGCCACTTAATTCCCATTGATGCGTTCTCCTCAAACACACAGCGTTCGGTGTTGCAACAATGTTGCATGTGCAACAGTTTGTGGGGCAAGTTGTCAGAAGTCGGCACTTAATTCGAGGCGCAAACTTCGCTGGCTTTTGAGGCATGTGCCAAATGCAACGAGTCATAAACCAAAGACACAATAAAATCAACGCCCGATTAGCTGCATAAAGAAAAACTATTTGCATTATGGGGCATTGGCGGTAAACACCTTTAAATTACGCCTATCTTGGCATTTGTTCTATAAACATCTGAATCGCTTTGGGAATTGGTATCGAAATGCTGGGAATTGAAACATTTCCGAATCAACATCAAATATTCGAAATGGCAAATCAAAATGGAATTATTTGATTGAATCAATGATTTATTATAGCTAACATCAGTCGAATTCGATTATTATAGTATAAAGAAATATAATATTTTTAACCCAAATTTATAAATAATTTTAATTTGTTTTTTGAAATATAAAATACATATATAAAATACATTTTATTTTAGGGATCTGTTTTATAGAATATAATCATCCAAATTTTATAATTGATTGCTTTTACTATTTTATATTTATTCAAATATTAAAACTTAATTCGTTTCCATTCTTCTATAACTTATCGTATTAGTTTCTTTAAATAATTGAAAAATGTGATAAAATTTGTTTAAAATAAAAGAATAAATAATCAAAACACTTTTTAAAAAAAAAATATAATTCTTTCCACATATTACACAAAATTGTTGATAATATTATTCATTTATTAAAACTTAATACGTTTACATACTTTTATAAATTACCGTATTACCTTCTTTAAATAATTTTAAAATGTGATAAAATTTGTTTAAAATAAAAGAACTAATAATTAAATCACCCATTTAAAAAAAATATAATTCCTTCGACTAACTAAAATAAATTGTGTTATACAAATATTTTTTTCTCAGAAATTTTAAATTTTTTTCGTTTAAATTTATTATGGTGATATAAAGTATTTCTTAGTCGTTTCTACTGTCAGTTTGTAGAGTATGCTTTGGCTTTATAATAATGATATTTAGATATGAATTTATAAATGGCCAGCGAGCAGACTAATTGACTCATAAATTAGTCAACAGTGGCACAACCTGCCCCATACCCTGGCACCTCTCACATTTTGAAATTGTGTAGCTTAGTTTCCTGGGAATTTAGACAAATTCACCCGCATGTCTGTGACAGTTGCACATCAAAAGCGATGAATTGTGGACGGGGCAGGAGACGGACAGACAGAAGGACAGACGGACGGCAGCAAGACAGTGGCAAGACAGGGGGACAGCAGGATAGGAGGGCACAGTGACACAAAGTGCATTTGACAAATGACATTTCACAGACTGCCAGACACATTTCACTGGGCTAAAAACATTTTTCGAGACTGGGCCGAGCAAAAGTGTTTTTAAGTGAATTATTTGTTGTTGTTCTTGCTGTTTTCATAAGTAGTTGAGGGTAGAAGCGACAGAGGGAGAGAGAGAAGGGGGAACGCAGCGAATATTTCTCATTTTTCCGCCAGATCTGGCATGTTTTTAAAGAGCATTTTAGATTATTTTTTTTCAGCTTTTCGTCAGCTTTTTTCCACTTATTACAAAATTTATAATACAATTACGGTAATCAGAAATCACAAAACAATTATATTATTATTTTTATAATTATTTGCCCGTAATATCTATAATTTAACTTGGCTGTTTTTTGGCTTATTTTGTGCATTTATGTTTAGCTTTTTTTTTGTGACAACACTGCGCTTTTATTAAGTTTGTTTTTGCTGCTCTTCGCTGGGCACCCAAAGAAGATCTCAATTTCCACTTCAATTTGTCTGCTGTCACTGGTAATTGAGTTCAATTTACAATAATATGCTCTGACGTCTGTGCGGCTGAGCGCCAGCTGAGACGCAGACGCAGAGGTGGCAAGTGTAGTATAAATGTCTTGCGCTTGCAATTTGTGTTGCAAACCTCAACTCCCCTTCCCCTGCCCCTGCCCCTGCTCCTATCCAGACCCTTCGCTCTCAACTACAACTATATATAACCCTGTCGCTGTTGCTGATGCTGTTAGTGTCTCTGTGTCTTGGGGTCAGCAGCTGTGCTCCACAGGGTTCAAAGTTTCGATTGTGGGGGCGTGGCTATTTGTCGGAGGCGACACACAATGTGATCGATGTCTGCTGCAACTGCCACACTCAGAAAAATAAAATATGATTCGTGTTTAGAATAAAGCTCATAAATTTATCGGGGTTCCTTCGAGAAGTCAAGTTAAAATCGGTATAGAATCGTGAATTAATTCAGACTAGTACCGATTAAACTAATAAAAATATGTATAATATATTTAATATATATAAATATAAAGAATGCTTAAATTAAGTACAAATCGTAGTTTATTTTAATTTTAAAAGTTTATAAAAACATAAATAGAAACTTGAGAAATTTAATATGAAATAAAATTGGGAAATATACATAATTTAAATGTCAATTAATTAAGTGAAGAACTTCATGCTAGAATCAAACATTATCTGTCTTTAAAAGCGCAATTTCTTGATTCAAGTACGCAAACACTTGATTTTTACTCTCAGTGCACTGCAAATGCAACTGCTTTCCTTGCCGCGATTAGTCATGCAGTCATACATATCCATTTGTTTAGTTTTTGCAACTGGGCATTAGCAGTTGATGATGCTGTAATAAGAGCAGGGCTAGAACAGAAAAGAGAATAGAGAGAGAGAGAGAACAGAAAGAGAATAAAGAGAGAGGCAGCTGTGTGCTCCCAAGGGCGCAGAGCTGATAAACTGTATTACAACTGCTGAAATAGTAATGCAAAAAAACGGCTGCTTTTTGATAGAGAAATTGTAAGAGAGATATCGTAATACAGATGACATAATAGATATATCGTAATGGAGATATCATAATAGAGATGTCTATTGCACATTTAAGTTGATCAACATTTGATTTTTTTTCCCGACAAATTAGGTTTCCATTTTCCCTATGATATTGATAGTCAGGTCTGAATACTACCATTATCGTCAATCTAAGATATCATCCAAATCAGCTGGGGCAAAGGCTCCTGAGAGGAAACTGAATTAATGACGATATGGAGGCTACTGAGGAGGCTACCAATTGATCTGTCGAACAGAAATAATAATCTTTGAATTTAATTTATCTTGGATGAAGTATATACATTTGCACATATTATGTTGAACTTTTAAGTAAAACATTCTCATTAGACAAAGTTTGAGCTACAAATCAACTGGCATCAAATCAACGTTGAATACGCCACTAAAATCGGGCGGAGAGGAAACTAAAAATAAGCAGAAACTATTGAGCGCCCTCTGAGGCTCTCAATAAACCTTTTGTTTGTGTCTGAGTGGGAGAATTACGCTAAGTATGAACTTGCCAGCTCAAAGTGCGAATATTTTTGCTGCAAACTTTTCAAATAAAGTTCAACCGCAGTTGGAACTCAGGCAACGGTTTGGGAATTCCGGGGGGCCTGGAGCCGGAGGGAAGGCAGCTTTTGAGCAGGCAAAGCGCGTACTCTTGTATAATAAATCTTTTTAACGAAAACAATAAATCGTATTTCACGCATACTTTCCGCAAAGCTGGGGCCAAAATAATAAAGAGAGCAGAGTGAAAGGCGAGGAGCGAATGGCGAAAGGAGGGCAGAAGGAACCCCTTGAATGCCTTGAGCTCTCAAGACAATTTATGCATAGGTCGAGTTTCAGTTTCACAGAGACAACTACAACAACAACAACAACAACAACAACAACAACAACAACAACAACAACAACAACTAGAACAACAAAAGCAACAAGCAGACAACAACAACAACCAGTTAGGACGGAGCAGATCGGTAGGCCGGAAGGCTATAGTCGGACGTAACCTACAGTAGAAGACGCAGTACTTTGTGGTTTCATAATATGCAACTAGTCGAATAATTGTATGTTGCATATCTTCGCTGTTTCTAATCCAAGCATATTGCAATTTAAAGCATCGATGGAGAATACTGTAGTCTACGTACATGACAAACTGCACGTTTGTAGCTTTAAAATTGAAGAGCATACAGCATAGGAGAACCTACAAGCCGAAAATGGTGTTTCTAACTTCTAATTTTTTTGTTTTTGAGGTCTAGGTTGTCATACGGATGCGCGAACATGGCTATCTGATTTGGGATTAACAATATATATACTTTGTAGGCTGTATCGGGATCCCTTCTGGCTTCTCATTTGCCTTACCCTAATATACCATCTTGTACTTTTGCAAAGTACAGGCTCTAAGAAGCAGCTAAAGTAATTTCTCAGACTTGGAATAGTCAACGAGTCGACGAGGCTTCCCTTGAAAAACACTTAGTGCAATTTTTTAAAAACCTCACATGTGTGTGTGGATGTGTGTGTGTGTGCGTGTATGTGTGAGTGTGATTACACCTACTTGAAGTCATATATCTTTCACTTTGCGCTTTCAACAGTTTGTGACGTCGTCGTCGACGACGCTGAACATTTATCCTCTCCGCTCTGGCTCCTCTTTGAAGGGGGGGCGAAGGCGTTTGTTCGCTGGCTTCAAGCGCTTTGATATACCGCCTGAAGTCGACTCTTTAGACATGCTACCAACACTTTAGGCCAACATTCTCCCACACCTACACCCCGCTCCGCCCTCTCCGCGCTCTCTGCCCCTCTGCGCTGTCAGTCGCGTCTCAGTTGTCTGGCAAAAGCACAGAAGTGGGCATGTCAGCGAAAATCACCGTAAATTTTCCGCATTGTTTAAAATTTATTACACTTTCTGATTTCCATGGCACTGCCAAGGATTTGAGGGAGCTGTATTTAGGGGGGGAGGGGGGTAGATAACTTTTGCCTTTTGTTTGCGCCAGCCTTTTTTTATTTCTTGTGTTTTTTGCTATCTCTGACACGTTGCTGTCTAATAAGTGTAGCCCAGTAATTTTCTTATCACTTAGCGGTCATGTTGTAACCTGGCTAACAAGCCAAGCACTTCTGACTGCTATAAATATAACGCTCCCAAAATTAAACTATACACTTCGACTACACGCTGCACTTGAGCAGTCTTAGGGGGCTTTGTCCGGAATCAAGTTACCTGTGACAGGTGTTGAGGCTTATTTGTCGGGCGTGAAATGGAAAGCAGTTGAGTAAGAGCAAATTAAATTTGTTTTTATTTTAAATGTAAGCTGAGTCTAAATGCATATTATTTATTTAAATTTATATCAGCGTAGAGTCAAAATTTATGAATGATTTAAGTGCAGTCATTTTAGAACAATTTGCAGTTTTATTTATATCAATTATTTCAAAAATAAAGTAAGCATTTAAAATTCATTTAAGTATACATTTCATAATTTTTTTAAGCATATTCTTAATTGAGGTATATTATTTAGTTAAACTCTATGAAGTATAAATTATTGAAGTATTATTATATTTAAATTAAATATGTTATTATCAATTAAATTTATGTAAATATACTTTGACTTATTGTTTATTAATTATATTATTTTTTTATAAATTAAAATATTAAAATGAAACTTATTAAAGTATACATTTTTCTAAAATTACTTCAGATATAAATATATAATGAATAATTAAATTTATTTAAATATATTTAGCATTTGTTTAAAAAACTTCTATTAGGTATGAGCTGCATTTTGATGAATATTTGAATTAAACTTCTTTAGGAATTAATGTTCATAGTATGGATTTATATTAAAATATGCTATTAGTTGTTAAAAAAAACACATTATAAATTATAATAATATTATATAAATTTATAATCGTTTATTTAGTTATTTTATTGATGTATTGCTAGCTACTTTTTTATTTATTTCATTTTTTTAATTTTCCTGGAGTTTATTTTGCAGTTAATTTCAGTCATTACGTATTTATGTCGATTTATTTTTGCCTGAATTAAGAATAGTTGAAGCTGTGGCATTTAATACTTAACATCCCGCTGTGTGCTGAAATGTCAAGTGTTTTTCAACACTTTTGCTAAATTAAACAAATTTTTTTAAAATTTCTAGAGAGCCTTAAAAACAGAGCGCATGATGCCAAAAGATGCACAACTTTGGGCTTATATGAACATAAATTTCACAGCGGGGCATATGCACCTTCCTTTTGTGGTCATATGACACAACAGCAACAGCAACAGCAACAGCAACATCAACAGCAGCAGCAGCAGCAGCAACAGCAACAACAAATCGAAGCAATTTACGAAAATGTAGAAAATGTCATTGGGCTGTCAGAATGCATCGTTGCCGTTGACATGTGCCATCTCTCTCTGTCTGTTTCTCCTGCTTTCTCCCTCTGTTGTGCAATGCCATGTGGCAAAAATTTATATAAAAATCTTCAACAGCAACAACATTGCGACACATAACAAATTGCAGAGCAACAACAGTTGCAGCTCCCCCGTCCCAGCTCCCTTCGCATCACTGACAGTGAAAGCATTGTTGGTTGACAGCGCGAGTGGAGCATGCATGAGAGCAACAGCAACAGCAGCAACAGCAGCAGCAGCAACAACAGCAACAGCAGCAACAGCAGCAACAGCAACAACAGCAGCAACTGCAGCAGCAGCAACAGCAACAACAGCAACATTAACAGCTACAACAGCAGCAACAGCAACAATAGCATTGCTGACAGCAACAGCAATGCTCCCAACGACAACAACAACAACTTACGTAACGTAACATAACGTAACGTAGTGCAACGTAAGGGCAACTCATGGGTGTTGCCTTCAGCTGCTGTTGCTGCTCTATTGCAATTGCAATTGCTGCTGTTGCTGTTGTTGTTGCTGTTGCTGTTGCTACTTCTGTTTCTGTTGGCCGAAAATTAATGGCTAGTGGCAATGGCAGCTGAGCTGAGAAATACCTACAGCAGTTATACAAATACACTGCAAAAAATTAGCGAATTATTACGTAATTAAAAGAAGAAACGTACAAAATTATCGCAAGTGATAAATTATAAAATAAAATATTTAAATATGATATGTATATAGTATAAATAAATATAAATATATTTTCTAAAACCAACTTTTTCATAAAAATAAAATGTACAAATATAAATTAACAAGGAAAACTGTCAATTTATTAACCTACAAACATCTGATTCATAAATAAATAAAAATAAATTGTATTAATAATAAAAATTAGTTAAACAATCAGTTTAAATTAAAAATAAAATGATAAAAATTTAAAATAATAAAATGAATTAATAAATGATTAAAAATATTTCCTGAGAAACAATGCAGCCATATATTTAAAATAATAAAATATATTAAATATAAATTGATAGAATTAGAATTCTTTGGACATAAAATTTCATCATCAAAATGTATATAAAGAATTTATAAAAAATGTACTAATATAATTTATGTTGGTTATAAAAATTGTTCCTCTAAAGATTTTAGTGGTCTTTATTTTCTTTACATAAATGATTAATTTTCTTTAGATAATTGATTAACTGAACAATTTTGTGTTATTCAGATTAACTAAATGACATAAAAACTTTTCATTTTAAGCAAAAGCTGTTTGAAGATTGAAGCTAGCTTTTCTCTGAGTGTACTATATATTTCAGCTGTCGGTGTCAACTCTGGTTTAGTGTTTTGGGGCGTCAGTTGCTGCTGCTTTGGCTGCTTGGCTACCCCCAGGGCGGGATCTGTATGTATGTCATCTGTCTATCTAATATATTGCTGGCGATATTCGTTGCAGTTGCAAATGCAATTGCAGTTTATCACTCGAGTTTTGACAGAAATGCATTTCGCTTACA
The DNA here is from genome assembly GCA_035045125.1 of Hypselothyrea guttata. Taxonomy (NCBI): domain Eukaryota; kingdom Metazoa; phylum Arthropoda; class Insecta; order Diptera; family Drosophilidae; genus Hypselothyrea; species Hypselothyrea guttata. Next base: position 76,855 of record JAWNNJ010000572.1, read on the forward strand.
TTACACTGCTGAGTGCAAGCACTCGGCTGCTTTATAAACGGCAAAAAAGAAATGAAATCAAAATTGTTTCAAGCAAAGTTTAGTCAATAGTGTAATAAGCACTTACCTTCGGTATCCATCTAATTACTGGAAATAGGATAGCTCGACTATTCGGAGGCAAACAAAGTGCCATCTAGCGAGCATAATTAAGGTAACCCGAGCTAATAACTCGAAGCAATTGTCCGGGGCATCCTGTCATTCAGCAAACTGACTGGGCAACCCTTTTGGTTCAATGCCTGCGCTGACAACCCCAAAAAAAGATCAAATTTCATGCAATTTAATTGTGAAGAGGCTGGGAAATTCAAGCCTGCCAGCCAAATGAGAGGATGGCTCTGAGTGACAGCAGCGCGGCAACACCTAATTCAATTTAACAATTCATTTATCATAATCAGGCATCAAGGCGTTGTCACTCACAATTACGATCAAGCCGAGCCACCGACAGCGAACAAAGCCAGACAAAAAGAATGAAAAAGAAAAAGAATGAAATATATATAGAATAAATAAAAAACGAAACCAGAAAAATTCTTTTCAAAAGGCTGCAGAAGAAACTTTTGTTCCGCTACTCGTCTTACGCATTACCTTCGCTCTCTTGGCCCTGTCTCTTGCCCCTCTCCCCCTCTTCGTCCCTGTCTCTGGCACTTCCTGCTCCGGCTGGCAAGCCAAGGATTGTCTATCTGTCACTTGGCTGCCAGGGAGCCAAACAACAGGAGCAAACAGCGCCAATGGCAGGGCACAGCAGGCAATGACAACTCAGCCAACGCTCCAGGGAACTCGCCAGTTAAGAGCTACTCAAATTTTAAATGCGACAACGGCAACAACAGCCATGACAACGCCAACAACCAACAACCAACAACAACAACCAACAACAGTTGTCGAACAGGATGCCAAATAGTCCTGCAAGCAATGTGGGAATAAAGCTTTCAAACCAAACTCTTTCTGCCAATATCATATTAAGTTTGGTTCAGTTATGCAAAAAAAAATATTAAATTATTATTTTGAATGTTAATTTAAAAAATATTTAATATTGATTCTAAGTTCCAAGGTTGCCATATATATTTTAGTAAATGTTTTTTTCAGGCGTTCGTAAAAATTTCCAACAATATAGAAGCCAGCAGTATTTCAAGAAATTCCGCAGAAAAATAAAGCAGGATTAAAACAAATGCATATAAGTAATAATAAAACAAATGCATTATTAAACCAGACGTAAATAAAATTTTAAATAATATTTTAAAAGCAGCATAATTATCTGCAAATTTAGAAAATACATTTATTCGTTTAGCAATAACAACTTTTCATGTGTATTACAAATATTTATTAAAATTCAAAGCTGATTAAATAAGCAAATATTTGAATTTATTGAATTAAATGTTTATATTTGAGAAATAAAATTTATATTACTATTCCAGCTGAAAATAATTCGCATCACAAATGGTTGTATAATTATCTAAGTAAATTAATTGACAAAATTGGCAAAATGTTTCTAAAGTCACAAAATGCTTTTCTTTTCAACAAATGTATGAATTTAAATATTCAAGAATCCTTTAATTTATATATTCCTTTAATTTAATTAAGTTAAAATATCTTTCATAAATTTAAGCAATTTATAACACGAGTTTTTGAAGTCGTTTCCTATTTATAACAATTTAGGTCGTATTAACATTTTCACCTCTTTAGCGTTATACTTATCCCAACTAATCATACCATATCTCGAATTTAAAGCGCTGAAAATAAAAGAGGGAATTAGTTATACAAATATCAAAGTAATTTAATAAGCTACCTACCAAGTAAAACAGTTGTTGTGCCACCATCCTCCAAGCAATTTTGCACAATTCTCATCGGATTTATCATTGTCATTGTCGTATGTCGCGTGTGAGAGTTCGATCAGCGAGAGTTCGACCAGCGAGAGTTCTGCAAACGAGAGTTCGGCCAGCGAGGGTTCGGCCTACAAGATTTGACGATGGTTTTTTGGCAGACTTGTTGACAGTGGCTGACCGCAGCCCCTGCAGTCTCATTAGGGGCACTCCGTCATCATTCCAGTGCCACGTCCGTCATCACTCAGTGTCGTTCTTGGGGCGTGATATATCACAGGAAAGAATGCGTAGGAAAGCCAGGACGAAGCAAAAACAAAAAACAAAACAATAAAGTACTCGCAGCACATGATCCAAAAAGCGAACTTGCTGAAAATCACACCTTGCTCCCACACTCGCATGGATACTTGGATGTATGGATGAATGCATGAATGGATGTATGGACATGGAGTGTAGTGTCTCCAGTCAGCAGGAAAAACAAATGTGTCACAGCAACACACAGCTAACAACTACAACTACAACAAAGTGAACAACAACAATGGCAATGACAACGGGGTCACATTGTTGTCACATGTCACAGGAGCTGAGAGATTGAGGCAGGGAGGATATGAAATACGAGTCCTGTGGCATGCAGCACAAAATGAAAATGAAATGGGCGAAAAATGATGAATGACAAAATTATACAGCAAATGCGACCCGGTCTGACATGTGACCACTAATGAGGATCAACTTTGCTCGTCATCCGAGCTGCCTTGACATTTTGTTTTTGTTTTTGTTTTTGTTTTGGGTTTTTGTTTCCCTTCGTTCTTTTAGCCACTTGAAAGGCCAAATTATGGCATTGGATTTCCTGCTCTTCAGCAATTGTATTAAATTTCCATTTGCTCCCTTTCGCTTTTACTCTCCTCTTGTGGCCGAAAATCTGGAAACACTTGAGCTGCAGACACGCAGAGTGTTTTCCATGGCAGGTATGAAATGTGGCACAAGTTATGAGTGGGAAACCGTATCTAAATAAACATGGCTCTCAGCATGTTGGCCATAACTAGCCGTTATACCTAAATAACTACTACTAAAATAAAATACCCAATATCCTAAAAAATTAAAAAAAAAATGCGTAATTTAAATATTTTATT
>JAWNNJ010000574.1:0-17140 GCA_035045125.1 Hypselothyrea guttata
TTATGCAAATAATAAAAGCAAATATCTAAGTTATTCTTAAGTCTTTCTATGCAATAATTGAGTTCATAATCTTATACATATCTCAAGTTCTTTTTTCGAAAATGTTAGATTGTCGATCCGTGTTAGACAATTTTTTTATGGAAATATGCACTAAGTTTCTTTAGATTTTGGTTAGAACTGATTTCAATATCTGTAAAACCAAGCCGTTGTTGACAAATAACTTTAAGAGATCTAATTAAACTAATTAAACAAGTTCTAGTTTTTGACGAAATAAAAGCTGAAAGCGAGAATGACAATAAAGCAACCTAAGGTGTTATATTTTGCTGTACTACAAAATATTCTGCAGTCGATTGCGTCCGGCTGATCGGCTATTTACTTACTGTGTTTCAAATTCTTTGATTGCAAAACAATAAAATTTAATTTTGCTTTGCAAATAGCAATTTTCCTAGTAAAAATATCGAATTTCAAACAAAATTAACGACGTATAGGCAAATATCGGGCTATATAATGTCGAAAAATATATACATAATTATTTTGTATTCTAATATGAATTTTTCAAAATTTAATTATAAGCGAAAAATGTTTAATTATGTTTTAAAAAAGTGAGAATTTGCGCTACACGCAGTTTTATAATTTTTTTAACAATTGTTCATCAAAAGCAGCCCTATTTGGCGTGAAAAAAGCTGGTTTGGCATCACTGGTGCCGCTGCTGCCAATGCACGCTCCATGCGCCCCTCAATTTTGTTGGCGTGTGTGGGACATGCGCTAAAATTTTATTTGATTTGACACTTAACTGCGGCATTTAGCGCACTTTTAACAGTTGTTGTGTCTGAGTGTGAGTGTGTGTGTGTGTGTGTGTGTGTGTGTGAATGTGTGTGTGTGTGTGTGTGAGTGTGTATTGGTGTGTGTACAATTTATTAAGGACTTCCTGTTGGCCGTCAGCAGCTTGGCTTTGTCGCGACAACAGATTAATTTAACGCACTGCAGTTCAATTTAGTTGAAACAGCCAACAGATTGAATGATAATAGAAAGAAGTGAATGTCAATTTAGTTGCAATTTTTTTATTATTTTTATTTCATTAGAATTTTAATTGATTTATGTCCGACTGCTAAATTACATAATCATAATCATAGTCATAATAATAATCGTAATAGTAATATAAATTAAATAGTGCTTAATTTCAATTGCCTGCTGTGCTTAAGTATCGTTATCGTTATCGTTATCGCTATCGTTAGCTTTAGCGTCAGCGTTATCGTTATCGTTATCGGTGTTATTTAACAACACAGCGAAAAATCTCACAAAGACTTGCAGCAATAAATACGCTTGCAAAAGTTCATAAATTTAACAAACTTTGTAATCGCAGTTCTTAATTTTGCATCGAATTTCAACTCTATAGGATTTTCTATATATTATGATAGTTAAACTTCCGGAATTTAGCAGATTTATCAAGTATACTTTCAATGCCTGTGTATAAAAATAATGAATTCACAACTTGAAATATTTAATATTCTTTAAAATTCTGTATTTTGGCTCTATAAAATCTGGAATATTTGTAAAATTCATCGAGCTATGAAATTCTGTATTTTATATTTATTTTATATTATTTATTTTATATTATTTATATTTTATATATTCTTTTATATTTTGAGCTTCCTCTCGAATCTTCTAGAATTCTGTCGGATTCATGTAAGCAAATATTACCTAAATACTGAAAGTGATTTACATTCAATTTATCAACAGCCAAAATTTGTATTTTTAAGATCTTCAAAAAATTACAAAAGGTTCTATTATTAGTGCGTATGGGAAATGTGTGTAACAACCAGAAAGAGGCGGGGCAGATCCACAAACTATATTTAGTTTTGATCAGTCGTTTCGTTGTCCGTATCAACACTTATATCTTTCAAACATTAAGAGTTATAGACATAATTATCGCTAAGTAGGTTCTCCAACGTTGTAAACTAATCAAGTTTGTTTTATAATTTTAATACCTCTCCCCTTCCCATAAACAAATTACATCAGCAAAAAAGTAAATTCTGCAGACTTGTAATTTATCATGTACGAAGCTTGTGTCAATTTCCATCGAAGCTGTTAATTGCATTATGATTGGATAAATATCAGCGAAGATATGTAGCAGACAAAATGCTCGACACACTGTGCAGGGTCTTCAACTGTCGGTTACGTCCGACTTTTGGCTTTTTGCCGATCTGCTGATCTGCCCCGTCCTTACTGGTTTTCCTTTACATAAGAGTTAAAGCACATTTTTTAGTAGACAAACCTTTTTTGATATTACCAATTATTATAATTTAGGCAGCAACGTCTAGATATTATTTCAAAGTGTAAATTTGTTTTTTGACTAACAGAAACAATTATTTTTGTGTGATAAATTTGATAAATATTATATAATTTATATTATACTATAATTTATAATTAAAATTTTAATTGATAAACCTTTGCAAGTTGTATGGAATTTTACAAGATGAAACTTTTGCAAGCGTATTGAAACTTCGGCTAGCCAAAGTCGTTGCTCCTTTTCTCTCTCTCTCTCTCTATTATTTTATAAATTTCTCTTCTTCCCCCTCTCTCTCTCTTTCTCCCTCTCCTACTGTCTCTATTTACAAGCGTCTAGCGCCTCAGTCGCTGCTGTGCTATGTACAGTGAATACTTATTAAGTTGCCTCTCCCTATCTACACCTCCTTAGCCCCTTCAGCTGCTGCGGCTGACAACTGACAGCGGAGCCGCTGAGGATCCCGATCCAGATCCCGATCCCGGTCCCGGTCCCGGTCCCGGTGAGTGTGAACTGTGCTCGGCATTGGGTGGCGTTGGCTGCGACTGCGGATGGGTCAGGGGATGGCCGGGCGAGGAGGGAGGCTGCCCGAGGTGTGTCATGTGGGGCTGGGGGGCGGGCGCCGTCGGCAGCACGGCGCTCAGTTGCCTTTGATGTGCCGCCAGGGCGGCGGCGGCGGCATGCTGATGTAGGAGCTGCTGGTATTGTAGGCGCTGGTACAGCTCCTGGCTGCTGCTGGGGCTGACGAAGGGGGGCGGCGGCGGCGGTGGTGCGGCGGCTGCGGCGCCAGGGGGCACGTGAGGCGGCACCATGCCGCTTAGTATGCCCGGTCCTGGCATGCTCTTGGGGGCAAAGGGATTATACCGCTGATACATGCTGGCGAGGAGACTAGGCGCCGTCGGGGGGTAGGTGAGGAACTGTCCGAACTGCGGGTAGGCGGCGAGGCCGGGAAACATGGGTCCGATGAGGGAGCGCTTGAAGGCCGCCAGTCGGGAGCGGCTGGCGGCGGTGGTGCGACGCCTCAGCTTGCCGGTGGAGCCTCCAATAAAGACATCCTCCGCGGAGGGATCGAGCATCCAGTAATTGCCCTTCCCTGGATCGTCGTAATGTCGGGGAACCTTCACGAAGCACTTGTTCAGGCTGAGATTGTGGCGTATGGAGTTCTGCCAGCCCTGCTTGTTGTCCCTGTAGTAGGGATGGTTGCTCATGATGTACTCGTAGATGCCGTTGAGGGTCAGACGCTTCTCCTGGCTCTGGCGTATGGCCATCATGATGAGCGCATTGTAGCTGTAGGGCGGCTTCTCGTTGCCCTTCTTGTCCTTGATGGGCTTGCCATCGCTGGACTTGCTCTCCGAGTCCGCATCGTTATCACATTCCACATCCTCGTCGACGGAGGCATCCGCATCGACATCCGCATCGGCATCCGCATCCGCATCCACATCCTGCTCCTCATCATCGATATCCGGCTCATCGGCATCGCCCACCGGCGCCGGCGACATGGAGGTCACATCCAGATCCGATTCCACATCGCTCTCCGGATCGGAGCCCAGCGGAGAACCGTTGTTATTGTTGTTGCTGCTGCCGAACTTTTGCGCCTGCTGCACCCGCTGCTCCCGCTGTTCCCGCTGTTCCCGCTGTTCCTGCTGCTCATCCTGCTCCACCGTTTCCGGTAGAATGGCGTTGATGGAGAAGCTCGACTTCAGATGCGGCGTGCGCGCCATTTTCATGAGCAGCGTGGCCGGCGTCAGATTCAGATTGAGATTCAGATTCAGGGCGCCGACGGCGTTCAGATGATGCGAATGCGGATGCGAATGCGCCAGCGGATGTGCATGCGAATGCGAATGTGTAAGCGGATGTGTGTGCGGATGATGTGCGTTGAGCTCATCAACGATCTTCACCATTTTTGCACTTTTTAATACTTGTTGCGCTTTTGTTGATGTTTGTTTGTTTGTTTGTTGTTTGTTGCTAATGCTGCATGTTTGTTCAACTGTTTAAATTAATATCACAACAGCGCCAAGCGAATACCTCCCACACACACACACACACACACACACGCGCACGCCTATGCAAATTCAAATTGGGCACGTTAACGTTAATTTGGATGGCGTTTGGTCGCTTTTCACGCTTTTCACGCTTCTCGTTCGCACGTCCGTTGCGCTGCGCCGCTTTGTGTCGACTAAATAACCAGAATTCCAAAATCTCAATCCAGTTGCGGCCTGCCTTTGGCATTCGCCTCGTTACCTAGCCAAGCGCTCGGCCAATGCCAGCTGTGGAACGCATTTGCGCTCGCTCTGCCCTACACACAATACACACAACCACACGTCTCTGCCAGTGTGCGCGTGTGTGTGTGTGTGTGCACACAGATTTTTACCATTCGCCGCTAATTGCTGCTGACATGACACGAACGCCGGCGACGTCGGGACGTCACGACGTCGCTTTGTTTTTGTTTTTGGCTTTCGTGTGTGCGTTGGCTGGGGGTAGCCAGAGAGAGCGCAACTGCGAGAGAGCGAGAGCGCGAAAGAGAGTGGGGCAGCGCAGGCACGCTCTCTGCGCGTTGTGGGTTGCGTTTTGATACGCCAGGTTTTTGATTATTTTGCTCTTTTCGGCTGAGCAGCTGAGCAGCTGCCGCAGTTGCTGTTGTTGTTTTGTTGTTGTTGTTGTGAGCTCACACAGACACACTCACACTCTCACACACATGGCGTTGCCATTATTAATTGTGTTGTTGTTCTTTTGCCCTTTTAAGCGTTGGCACAGTTTAGAAACTACGCACAAACATACGTATGTACGTACACTGAGAGAAATACCAAGCTGGATCAAGCATTTCCGGTCGAAAGTTTAACAATTAAATTTATTTATTGTCTAAGTTAAGATTGCAAATAAATATATAATTTAGAAAAAAATGTGAAATAAAACAGAAAATGCAAATGGTTTATTTAAGCGCGTTATTTAAATTATTGTCTCTATGACCGTTTAGAGTTATGGCGAATTTATTTTATTTATTTGACTTTTAAGATGATAAGAAATAAGGTTATGCTTTACATTTAATTTTAATTAATCTTGAACTTAATTATGGTTAAACTAAATTCATTCCAGTTTCTAAGCCGATTTGCACCTGAATTTTAGAAAGAGCTTCAATTAGCAGCTTTATTTTGTATAACGAATCATTATTTATTTTTCTGAGTGTAGTATACACATGTATGTCTACGAACTTTGTGTTCTTTGCAAGTTTCAGTTGAAGTAATTTAAATAAAATATTAATGTTAATACTAATCACTATATTTTACCAAGTTTATTGAATTTACAAAGTTCATTTTAAATTCTAAAGCGTTGCTATTGAAACGCAATAGATTCTATAACATTTTAGCCATACCATCACTTATTTATTATTTATTTTGTGAAATAATTTTATGAAAGAAGCAACTTTCAAACAATTCAACAACAAAGTAATTAATTAATAAAGTAAATTATGAAGTAAATAATCGAAATTTAATTGTAATAAAGGTATTTTTTAAACCCCGTACATACAAAAGAGTCCATGTTTGTCTGTCCGTATGAAATTCTAGATCTCCCAAATTCAAAGAGCTAAAGTCACAAATCTTGGCATTAAGATTCTCCAAGCATCTAACCGGAAAAACTATAGCAGAAGCCAAAAGCCTATGGCATTATTTATATACACTAAGTATATAAAAATACGATCGGATAGGATAGCACAAATTATCAATCTCTTATATTCGCTTCTGAACTTTTTTTATGAGGTTGTTTAATAAATACTTCAGAACAAATAAGTTAAGCTGTCGCCCTAAGAAGTACGCCTAAAAGACGGATGGAAGCCTTCAATCGAACGTAACCTACATCGCCGATAAACCATACATTAAATAAAATCATATATCCTTTTATCTTTGCAATCATAGAGTAGTGTATGTATTATTTATACCTATTATGTTCTTATGTCATTTGCCTATTGATGAAACTTTAAACATGTTTAACAGGAAATGTCGTAAATTGATTTCTTATGAATATGCCATAAGATTGAGGACATTTACCATAATTCGTTATTTGCCCTTACCTTAGCCCCAAAGCAATTAGGCGTAATTTGTGCCAAGTAATTCCGTAAGTTTGCAATAGAATATGGAATATTTGAAATGCCGACAGGTGCCGAGTTTCGCATGAGCCGCAGACCCCAAAGCAATTTCAAATGATTTCTAAATCATTTTGTAATCATAATAATTGTTTTCGCTGAAAGGGGCGGGCATAGAGTGATTGGTGTGTGTGTGTGTGTGTGTGTGTGTTCGTGTGTGGCAAGTACATAAAAAGTGGCAAGGATAACGTGCGCTGATTGGAGCCAAGGTTTACCTGCGCTTGCCACATACAACCTTAAAGCAAATTCAGGGAATATAAAAAAAGTGCGGCAACAACAACAACAACTACAACAACAACTACAGCTGCAAATAAAATAAATGTCGGACGCCATGTTGGCCAGCTGTAGTTGCAGTTGTTGTTTTTTATCGTTTGTTATCGCTATTGTTGTTGTTGTTGTTGTTGTTGCTTGTTAGAGCAACGGAATGCGGTCTGCTCGTATGACCAAAGCTGTCTCTGTGTGTGTGTGTGTGTCTCTCTCGCTCTCACTCTGCGCTGTTATTGGGCGCACGCTGTTGTGTAGAGTGGAGACATGCGCGCAATAGCCTCCACATGCTCCACATGCTCCCTCTCTCTCTTTCTCTCTATCTTTGTCTCGCTCTCTGCTCGCACTCGCTGTGTGTTTGTTGCTGTAAAGCTAAAGGCGGCCGCAGGTCAAAACAAAATGGCGCAAACAACGCTTTGTTTTATTTGCTCTCGCTTTAATTGTCGGCCCCAACGTTTGTATGGCAGTGTCTGTGTGTCTGTATGCGTGTGTGTCTGCATGCGTGTGTCTGTGTGTGTCTCAATTGATCGCCTCTTGTGTACTCATATTTCAATTAATACCATTGTTTGTGTGTAATTATTATGGTTGCTTGCATAACACACCTGCACTGCAAAAATTAAACTATACAAAACCTCGAAAAAAAATAAATAATAATAAAAAATAAATAAAATAATAAAACTAAAGAATTTTTTTTAAATAAAAACCAGAATGGGCGGAGCAGATCAGTCGGACGGGCCCGACTGTCTTATACCCTGTGCCAAAGCTCGCGCTGCGCGCTCGCAAATACAGTATGAAATGTATTTAAATATTTTACATATAATTTAATTTATTTATATTTTATGTTTATTAACCGATTTCAATGCGCTTGTCGAGATAGTTAAATACAATAAAAAAAAATATACAATTTTATAAAACTGTCACACTAAGCGTGTCAGCAGTACTTCCTCTTCTTCCCTTTATACGTGCGTCAGCTGCGCTGCGCTGCTGCTGCTGCTGCTGCGCTGCTGGGCTGCGCTGCCAATTGCGTAGCTTATATCTACTTTGTTTATTAACCGATTTCAATGCGCTTTTCAGGATAGTTAAATATAATAGAAGCGAGTATTTATACCAAATAACAACATTCTATGTTCAATATTACGCTTGTTTTTGAAATTTTAAGTTCAACTATTGTGTAGCTTATATCTCCTGTGTTTATTAACCAATTTCATTGCGCTTTTTCGGACAGTTAAATATAATAGTAGAGAGTATATATTCCGAATAACAACTTTCTATGTTTAATATTACGCTTGTTATTGAACTTTTTATGTTAAAAAACACGAGGTTGTTTGGGTTTTAATGATTTTTGGGCGTAAAGGGGGCGTGGCATCCGATTTTCGAAACAAACTTGATCTGCGTACGATAACTACCTATCTATAGCAACCAAAACGGAATCCCTAGCTTTTGTAGTTGCTGAGATCGACGCGTTCATACAGACAGACAGACAGACAGACAGACAGACAGACAGACAGACGGACGGACAGACAGACGGACATCGCTAAATCGACTCAGCTTGTCTCCCTGATCAAGAATATATATACTTTGTGGGGTCTGCCACGCCTCCTTCTGCCTGTTACATACATTCTGACAAAGTTATTAACCCTGTTTTTCCCATTTTTCAAATGGGCGCAGGGTATAAATATATATAAATTAAAAATAAAATAAAATATGCAATAAATGAAGAACTTTATTACTTCAAAATACATGAAAGCGAGAGTTCGACCAGCGAGTGTTGGTTCAGCGTGAGTTAAGGCAGCGAGAGTTGGGCCAGCGAGAGTTCTGCCATCGAGAGTTCTGCCATCGAGAGTTTGGCCAGCGAGATTTCGGCAAGCGCGCGTTCATCAAGCGAGAGTTGGACCTGCAAGAGTGGAGGTGCGGAAGTTGGGTCATCGGAAGTTTGGCCAGCGAGAGTTGGACCAGCGAGTTCGGCAAGCGAGACAAGGGCCAACAAGAGCTGGACCGGCAAGAGTGGGACAACGGAAGTTGTGCCAGCGGGAGTTGAGGCAGCGGAAGTTGGGCCTGCAAGAGTTTGGCCTACAACAGTTCGGCCTATGAGAGTTGGGCCAGCAAGACGCATGTCGTTACGGAACTCCCAAGCAAAAGAAACAAATATAAATATGGATATGTTAACTTTGTGAAAGAATAAACGTTGTGCATTGATTTAGTTATGCAATTTAAAACAAAGTTACAATAACCAAAGTTATTATACCCTGTGCCCATTTGAAAAATGGGAAAAACAGGGTTAATAACTTTGTGCGAATGTATGTAACAGCCAGAAGGAGGCGTGGCAGACCCCACAAAGTATATATATTCTTGATCAGGATGACGAGCTGAGTCGATATAGCCATGTCCGTCTGTCTGTCCGTCTGTCCGTCTGTTTGAACGCGTCGATCTCAGCAACTATAATAGCTAGAAAAGCCGTTTTGGTCATTTCTGAAAGGTGTTTACAATACGCAGATCAAGTTTACTTCAAATCTTGGATGCCACTCCCCTTCCGCCCACAACGAGCATAAAAAGAATTCATTCGCTAATTTAAGAGACACAGATCGAGTTATATAAATTCTGTTTTCAGTTATTTGTAGGTCTATATTAGGCGCAGATAGGGTTTTTTTCAAATTTTGGATGCCACGCCCCTTTTACGCCCTAATTCATAAAAACTGAATAACAAGCGTATTATTGAACATAGAACGTTGTTATTCGGTATATATACTCTCTTCTATTATATTAAACTTTCCTGAGAATCGCATTAAAATCGATCAATAAACACAGGAGTTATAGGCGAAACAATATTGCAGGCGTTGCACGCTCGCTCACTAGCAGCGCGGCCAATTAAGCGGCACATATAGGAAACGTAGCAGAGAAAGCATTGCTGCTACGCTGCGTAAGACAGTTTTATAAAATTTTATAAAAAATATAGGGCACAGGGTATAAGACAGTCGGGCCCGTCCGACTGATCTGCTCCGCCCATTCTGGTTTTTACCATGTTCAAAGGATACGAGTAGGAAAAAATTAAAATTTAGTTGTTGTTGAATATTTGCGTGATGCTTTGAAACTCTAATAAAATTGAAGTTGTTTCTTAAGTATTTTTAGATTATTCCCAAATTGCTTCTGTCCATGTCAATGTTGTTTATTATACTAAAAGCAATGATATTACTTCCCTTTACCGGATATACGGATAACATAAAAAAACCGCTGTAGATATTGCGGATTGATAAATTCTTAATGAAAATTCCCAAAAAATGTTTGCGCAGAAAACACAGACCAGAGCCAAAAATCAAACAGAAGCCAGAAATACCAAGGCAGGCCAGGAATATATTGAGCTGCAGTTGCCGGATTATAAAGGGGCGAGCCTACTTTACTAATCAGCCAGTTTTATAGCTGGCATTTAGTTTTGTTAGTTTTGTGACAAATACTTTAGATATTTGCGCACAAGTAGCCAAAGTAGCGAGAAGCAGAAAGTAATCCCGTCCGGAATCTTGAGCAGACGTTTAACCCTTTTGCCTGCACGCCAACCCTTTCGCCGGATAAAGTGGCAACGCCCGCCGTCCACGCCCCGATAATCGCCGATCGCTGATCGTCAAGTCCTTCCGCGTAGCGCTCGGAGAGACAGCAATAGCTAGCGAAAGAGTAGGAAAGTCGTAGCTGAAGTAGGGCCAGAGGTCTGTGCATTATTTTGATAAACTCGATGGCACTTTAACCGCAGGATTAGCGTGTTTGTTCAACGGATCAACGCGATGCATGCAAACAGAGGCGTTGGACTACCTACTACTGTCCCTCTCCCTCCTCCCCTCTCTCTCTCTCTTGGACTGTTCTTCTGCGCGGGTGTATCTAAGCCATATTTGGAAATGCGAACGGGTTAAGGGTTCCGGCTGCCATTGTGCGCTTCCGTTGTTTATATTGTCTGTTTACATGCACCGACACCGTGCAGGCATCCGGCGTATACCTTTGAGCCGCAGTTAACCCTCCCTGCACAGAAGCCAAATTTTGCTACAAATTGGTCCTACCTACGCCCCGGTATCGCCTCAAGGACCGATCTACCGACGAAGAACCGGATTAAAGGATCTATCCTGCATTTCTACCTGTCCGTCTGTCCGCCTGTCCGTCTATCCCTATGTCTGTCTACCCGAATTTACTGCTAGCTTAGCTTAGCGCGTATTAATCTGATTTCCCTGCACTTTGCCCGTGCATTCACATTTTTCGCCCTAATCGCCGCGTCTCAGATTAAAGCCATGCCGAAAGTAAAGGGTTAAGAAAAAGGGTTAAGGGTTTTCGGCTCTGTCCAGGCGACATCTGATTTCGTTTAAGGCGCAACACAATCCCGTTAAACACTTGGCAAACTGTTTCGCTTACAGTTTACAATTTTAGCTATATATTTACAGTTAGTTTGCTTTTTTGCCCCCTCTCTCTCTGCCTCCCTCTCGCTCTATTTCTCTTTCCCACCCTGCCTCTATAAATTGGCCAAATTTTGTGGAAATCACGCGTTGCAGCTTTTCCGGTTTACGGCTACATCGGACATCGGACAACGGACAGTCTGGACACCGTTAATGTTGCCGTTGTTGCCGTTGTTGTTGTTATTATTATTGTGTGTTTCGTTTTGCAAATAAACAGCCAAACGAGTGTGCTACAAGTGAGCTGGCTGAGGGGCGGGGGGAGCGGACTTACGGCTAGGTTAAGCGTATGGTTAACAGCAGGGGGTGAGCAGCAGCAAACGGAGAAAGCTAGCGCTTCAGTGTATACTCTTGCCAAAAAAAAAATGTACACTGATAAAAATTTACATGATGAATTATATAACATTAGAATTTTAAGCTCTTCCTACTTGTCGTTTTATACCCTATACACTTTGAAAAATGGATAAAAAGGGGTTAATAACTTAGTTTTATTAAAACTTTTTAAAATAATTTGAATGTAACAAACATAACTATAATATAACTAGCTCTAATCTAGGTGTTCAGACAGACGGACAGACTGACAGACGGACAGACGGACATGGCTATATCGACTCGACTTGTCGTCCTGATCAAGAATATATACCTTGTGGGGTCTGCCACGTCTTCTTCTTGGTGTTACACACATATCCTCTTTGCACTAAGTTAATAGACCCTCTTTACTTTTTTAAAGTAAAGTGTTCTAAAGATAAATAATAAAATATTTGAAATCCTAATAAAATAGACTATTAAAAATATATCAGAATATGTAGAAAAAAAAGTTATCAACCCTGTTTTTCCCATTTTTCAAATGGGCACAGGGTATAAAAACAAATATATGTACCTAAGAGCAAACACAATAATAAAATAAAATAAATAATAATTTTAATTTAAGAAATTAAACTTTGTACTAAAAACTTAAAATAAAAAATTTTTAAAAATAAATATGCTCAAGAGCAAATAAAGTAATTAAATAATGGCTTTACATGACAATAAAAACCAAGATATTAAACCTATTTTTGACCCATTATCAATGGGTAGAGGATATAGAAAATTATTTTATTATTAAAGAATAATTATGAATAAATTACAAACACTAAACAGTTTTAAGTAAATTTAAAATGCATACAATTCTTATACACAAACGCTTTGTAAATTAAATTAAGAAAAATGAATAGTTAAAATAATAGAGAATGAGAAAAAATAAAAATAAAATAAAAAAAAATTTTAAAAATTTGAATTTGAATTTTAAATTTTTAAATTTTTAATTTATTATTTATTATTGAACATTTTACAGCCTAAATACCTCTTCTTTGGCTTTCTATATTGAATTAATTAGAATGAATTCTGTTTACAATCTTAAATAAAAATGTATTGTATATGTATTAATTTTACTCTGTAGATTCTATTATTTGTATATTGTATTTAAAAAAAACTTTTATAAATTCGTTTTAAATTTTGAGAATTTTTTTGGAAGCCCAGGAGAGCAATACCCTTACTTTTTGGCTGCCCCTGCCGCACCCCCTGATAGCTGTGAGCAGAGTAAGCACCCCTTTTGGTGCAACACTTGTTAATTGTTGACAATGTGTTATAAACTGATTTACACGCATTTAACGAAAAAGAAACACTGCCAAAACTCACGCAGCGCCAGCAACAACAACAACAACAGCAACAACACCCGCAACCCGCAACTGATGAGAAGTGAGGAGAAGTAAGGGGAATGTGGAGGACGTTGTTAGCGTCGACGGCAACCGCTTAGATGTCATCGTTAGCTCATGTTGCGACAGGGAAATGCCACGGCAGAAGAGGGGGGCACTGGCGACAGGGGAAGAGAACTGAGGATTGGGAACTGGGAACTGGGAACTGGGAACTGGTCGCGTGCGCCACGCGAGGGTGGCAACTTGAAGGGGCAAGCAGCACGATTTGTGGTGCAGTGGTGCGTTGTGGTGTGGCGTTGTTTGTGTGTTAATGAACTGCGTAACAATTAATGGCAGCAGCAGCAGCAACAGCAGCAACAACAAGCACCAATAAAGCGCAACAGTGCAAGTGAAGGAGGGGGGGGGTGCAGCAGAGAGAGGCAGAGCGGAGGCAGGGCAGCTGGAGGCACAGCAGAAAGTCAGTGGCAACACTCTGGACACTGCTGCGGGCACATTTGCGGATTTATTGGACCATAGAGGTACACAGAGAAAGAGAGAGAGAGAGAGAGAGAGAGAGAGAGAGAGAGAGAGAGAGAGAGAGAGAGAGAAAGAGATAGAGAGAGAGAATATTAGACAGAGAGTGCATATTAGAGAGAGAAAGTAATAGAGTTGCACTGTGAGAAAAACCAAGAGCAATCGCACTTAAATCAAGAATTTCTGATGTTCAAAGTTCAATGAGCCACAAAATGCTTTACTCAAGAAAGAAATTCTTCAGTTAAATTCACGAGTTTCATAAAAAATTTTATTTATATATTAACCAGCATTTAAAATGGAAATAAGATACGATTCTTACTTGATTAAATCCTTCCAGTCTTTGCTTTTAATTTGAACTAAACCCAGTTGTTCGCCCTAAAAAATTTGAATCCATTTATGATTCTATGCGGACTGGTACTGGAATTCTAAAACAAAACAAGTTTTATTTAGGAACTTATTTAGAACAAATCATTCATTTCTCTGAGTGTAGAGTTTTAAATAGAGAGTGAGCACGCTTTTTATGCTGGTGCCTGATGCCATAGGCTGTGGTCAACTCCAACACTTGGCACTGATCCCAATCAATTTAATTGAGCCTCAGGCGTCTGCCCTTTGAACTCGCTGTCTACACTGCAAAGAAATACTAAGACTGCTTTAAGAATGTTATATTTTGACTGACAATATTTTGCTCACTTATTAAAATATATATAGTTATTATTAGTATTAAATATATAGTTATATTTATTA
Organism: Hypselothyrea guttata; assembly: GCA_035045125.1. Lineage (NCBI taxonomy): Eukaryota > Metazoa > Arthropoda > Insecta > Diptera > Drosophilidae > Hypselothyrea > Hypselothyrea guttata. The sequence continues at coordinate 14,062 of JAWNNJ010000574.1, forward strand.
AGGCACTTGGGAAAAGAAATAAAATTATAAATGTTAAACAACATACAAATTTTATTAATTTGTTGTACTATTTTATATAATTCTATGACTACATTTTCTATAATTATGTATTATATTGTGCGTTTTAATTCATATTTGATTTGCTTATGAAATTTTCTTTTAATTTTAACGTTTTAGTTGGAATTAATTTCAAATAAGTATTATTAAAAACAAATAATTAACTTATAAATACACCTGCTATTTGTGTTAAAATTCTAGTTATTATTTAAATAAAAATTTTTAGATGAGACTTCAAGAAAGTAAAAAAAAATATAAATAAGATATAGGAGAACTTCGATATTAAAATATTTCTTTCTAATTTTTATTTGAGTGTAGTTTTAAAATTGTTGTGCTTCTATTGCACAGTGTACAGTTTCAACTTGATAGACTAGGAGCAAATTTCCTTTGAAACGCTTCCAAATACTTCAACTTAAGCCGTAAGTTTTGGCAATAAAATCTGTAAACCAATCAAATCATATATGAATATATACAGTATATCAATGTGTGTATATATGTATATACATTGTATATGACTGAAAGACAGACCAAAGTTCAACTGGCAAGACGCTGTCATGTCTTGTCAACCCGGTAAACTCACTTCCACTGGATTTAATCAAGTGATTCAGGCAGCTGGGTGAGTACTCGAAGTACTCGAACTTTTCAGTACTACGACAATTCGTATTGTTGCTCATTCATAATTCGTTTTAATTGTGCGCGTATTTCTTAGATTGCACTCACAATTGGCCAGCAGAGCCAAAGGTCCAACTCACGTAGTATTCATATTCATTCATTGGTTCATTTAGTGCATTCGTTTATTTATTTATTATGCGGAATTGGTTCCAGAGGTCTGGACCAGAGTCAAAGTCTCTGGTGCCCTCCAATGCGATGTGTGGCGCGTAAATTAACTTAATTGAAATTCGGGTCAACAGAGAGGCCAAGATGATGAAAGAAACTAATTCAAAGGATCTATTCGTCATTCCCCTCACAACCCCCTCTGCAAACTTGCCTTGTCACCTAGAGTAGTGGCTACCCACATGCTGGCAGTTTGTTAAATATTTTCCAAATATTTTCACTTCTCGGCAGCTACAATTTTGGTCAAATTTTCTGTTGTTATTGTTGCTATTATTTGATTATTTGTGCACGCTGCCCATGGGTTAACAATTATTTTATTAATAAATATTTGAATGTGCTGCCCTCATCTATGGCTGTATGGACCAAAACTGGGCAACCGCATCGCAATCAATTAAAAATAAGTTGTAGATAGTCTCCGTACACTCAGAGATCAGAGCATTAGATAGAGCTGACACACCGACATAACTAGCTAGGCTTCCAGCTGAAACCCAGTCTCGATTTTCGATCGATAATGTCAGCTATAATGCATAATTCAGAATTTAAAATACCTAGTCTAGGCTGTTTAACGTCAGTTTGTAGGTCAATCTGTTCTACCTTAAGCATAAATCAATTGATTTAACTTTGACATTTCTATATATACTTGGTTATTTGTTTCAATTTCTGACTTATGCAAGTGCAGCCTACTTTTAACACTGGTAATTTTCGTCATATAAAGTATTTTAATATCAAACCATATATTATTGTAGTAGAAGGTCATTAAAACGGTTCAATGTCTAAAATTAGTTTCAAAATTATTAGGTGTATAAAGTGAAATAAAGTTTTTGAGTAAAACTTTATATTACAAAATTTTTCCTCTTTTCTGTAAAATTTTTTCCTAAAATTACACTGTTTAGACACAAAATTTTATTCCACGCCCAAAAATAAAAGTTATATTTTGACTACTTAAAATTAGGTCGAAAAACATATGAGGATATTTTAATTTTCAGATCGAAAGCACTTTTAAAATGTTGAAAATCCTTGAACAAACTAAAATGTATTTTTTATGAAAAATAAACACAAGGTTTTTCTAATTTTCATAATATTCAGTTAAATTAAATTTATTTAATAAGCAAGCTATTTAAAAGTTTAAAAAGTCTTGGACAACATTTTCATGTGTTTTTCTTTCCAATGTGGAAATGAATTTTCCCAATTAGTACTCTACATCATTTAAAATACTCAACATTGAAGAGCCAATGTATTCGGCTAACTTTAACTTTTAAAGTAAATGGTTATTAAACGTTCTTAGAATTTGCGGTTTTTCCAAATAAGCAGCTTTTTATTATATATCTAAAAACATATTTAGGTTCAAAAAAAGGATAAGAAATATTTTTGACCAAAATAGATTGGATAAATTTTAAAATTCTTTAAGATAAAATCTCTGTATTTGTTAGCATTTACAACTTATAAATACTTATAATACTTAGAGGTTTTGACTAAAATTCTAATATTAAATTAATTTAAATTATATAAATTTGGTTTAAAAAAAGTGAAGAAAAAAACCAAGGAAAATATTTTCTAATGCCCTCAATATCTTTAATAACTTTTAGCTTTATTCATATTTCTATGTAGGCAGTTATGTGATACTCAACACATTCCATACTCCGTCTGAACAAACTCGTCCAGCTCAGCCTAAACAAATGTCAGGAAACTCTGTTCTTTGGGTTTCAAGCGCTCCATCCTTGCCAAACAAAAGCGACTAAGACCAAAACGCGTTTGGGTTAAACCTAGCAGTACGAACAAAACAGGCTAACTAACCGATCTATATACAATATATATAAAATGTTTATTGCCCAACTGCAACACATACAGATACAGATACAATTAGAGAGGGAGAGCAAGGGATAGAGATGGGCGATGGGCTTGAATCATTAATGAAACTAGGCTTAGATTACCGAGCATGCAGCAGAGAAAGAAGAGTAAGGAGAAATTTCCAGTTGGTAAATGCCAAAAAAGTGTAACAAACGGCACACGCAGTAGGGACAACATGCTGGGAGGGAGGACGAGAGATGCCAACGATAGACCGATAGACCCAAGGGTAATCAGCTTGGGCATCTGGATGTGCTGCTAGACTGAACAGATACTACTCTTTCGACATCGTAATCCCTCCGCTTAACCAGGGTAATAAGATAAGTAAGGCAGATACCAGTAG
>JAWNNJ010000575.1:0-35517 GCA_035045125.1 Hypselothyrea guttata
AGGTTATGCTATAGTATATGTAAGAGGCTGTTTTTTAAATATGTATCTAAATATGGCTAATTGGAGGAAAATTAGATTAGAAATTAAATTGAAATATGAAATATTATTATAAATATATAAATATGAAATAATAAAAAGGAAATTAAAAATTTTAAATAAATTTAAAGGTAACATCTATAAAGATTGAAAATTCTGAATCATTGTATGAAGGCTACAATCCGCTTATTATTACATAAAAATTCGTAGAATATACTTATAATATAGTTATATTATTGATTATTAATAATGTTGACTATTATTATATAAATGAACGATTAAATAAGAGAATTAACATTGATACTATTTATAAAAAAATATGAGTTAATGTTAATAATTATAAACAAATTCAGTAGGTTAAATTTTGGGTCATTTCTTAATCAAATTTTAAGGCTATGCGCTCTATAAGCAGTATTAATTATAATTAATATAATTAATAATTAATATAATTAATTAAACAAAATCAATCGTTTGATTATATTATAAGTACACTTAGAGAAAAAATCAAAACATTCTTACTAAGGAATTCAATTCTAAATTACCTATAGGCTGATGAAATGATAATATTGGATAAACTTGTTCACTAAATTGCATTTAAAAATAAATAAATTTTTTCTAATTTTACAGATGTTAATTCCAATGAACCAATTTAATTTAAATAAGAATTATTTGAGAAATCATAGATCCCTTTAACAGCAATGCAAATCTTACAAATCGTACGATCTAAACGGTTGTTGCAATCCCTTTTTTGTTTTCCGTTGTATTTACCCTGGGAAAAATCAACATTTACTAACAGTACATAAATCAGCGTAATTTTCCCAGCTTCAAATCCATGGACAGCAAATATGACAGAGAATGGGAATAAGAATGGGAATGAGGCAATGACAGTGACAGCAGGCTCTAATCAAATGTGCAAATAACAAGCCAGATTTTGCAGCCAGCTCTAATGCCGTTTCTGGCTCTTTCTCTGTTATTCTCTATTATTCTCTGATATTCTCTCTTCGCTCAATTCTCAAATGCTGCCGCATAATTCGCACCTCGCTATGTCAGGCAATTAAATTAATGTCTTAATCTGCGTTTATGGCAAACACCCCAAACTAAATAGAGATAGCGATAGGGAGAGAGATGGAGATAGATAGAAAGAGAGAGAGAGAGAGAGAGAGAGAGAGGTTAGCTACATACCCTCTATGAGCATGCCAATCCCAAACCCAATCCCAATTCTTGGCTAAGCCCACTCGTTACCAAAAGGCCACTTGGCAGCAACGGCAACACAAAAGTCAATAGAGCGTAATATAAATCCGTGTAATGCGAAAGAGACACAGTGCGAGAGCGAGAGAGAAGAGGTGAGGAGAGAGAGAGAGAGAGAGAGAGGGAACGTAGCATATGCGCTGTTGATCGGGGACTGCATATGCCTCGAAAGCAGAAACCCCCTCGGGGTTGCGGTGCTGGTTTACTCTTTTGGTCAGATTAAGACCTCAGCGCAGCGGGCTTACAAATGTATGTGTGTGTGTGTGTGTGTGTGTGTAGCGAATCACAACAGCAACAACAATCATAAAAAAATAAAGAAATATATATATTAACAACTGCCTGAACGTCAGCGTCTCTTTAACAGTTATAAGGCCGAACTAATGCCCAAAGGGGGAAGAGATCAGGCGCACTAAATGCTGCCTCAGTGTTTAGGGTGCGAAATTCCAAATATTATTTTATTTATTTATTTGAGCGCGTACCCCCTTCCCCTTCCCCTTACCATTCTCCTCAGCATATTCAAGTATTTATCCCCAATTGAACTCGAAAACTTTTCAAACAGCCGTCGCATTGCAAGCAAATCAAATGCAATTCAAGTGGAAAACGCAAAGCCAAAAGGTAGAGTCCAGTGCAGCGAAATCGTTCAAGCTGCCAATTGACACGGGCACAGTGGGGCGCATGCTGCGGTATTGGAGTGAATAATCCATGCTGTAAGATATACGGTCCACAATAATAATAATAAATAAATTGTTAAGAAAGATGTTAAAGAAATTTTTAAATTAAGCAAATAAATTAAAAATACAATCGAAAACTATAGTTTTTTCAATGAAACCAATAAAGATTAAATTTAAAATAAACTACAATATTTTTCAATTTGTAAGATTTTTATCTCACCGTTTAAGATACCATAAATATATAGATAAAATGGTCACTTGAAAGTTTCAAGTTGAAACTGAATAAATATTAATTATAGTGTTAATCATATAACGAATAAAATGTTATTTCTTAATAAGAATAAAAACTATGAATTTTTAAGGTTTTATGAATTACGACTATCAGCTACTACACTCAAAATACGGCTTAGGATGAGTAATAAACATATTTTATTAATTTAAATTAATTTAAATGCCAGCTCTAAAAAACTTAAAAATTCACTTCCCTTTGCATACAAGGATGTTACTTATTAATTTGAACTCTGACACTTCCTAACATAATTAAAACTACTAAGTGCAAGTCACCTAATTAGAAAATAATTCCGCCTATAACTTAGAAATATGGGCGTTTATGCTGCATTTTTAAGCATATTCTACAAAGCATTTGAATTGAGCCGCTTCAATTTGCGTCATTAGCCTAATTGAGGGCGTAAACGGTACTTCTAGTTGAAAAAGTTTGGCACTTGGAAAACTTATTCGCCCACACTCGGCCCACTGTGCGACTTGCTGCGTTTGTGACGCAGGCGAATAACAAAAGTAAAAAACAACAGAAAAGAAAATCAGTCAGGATGAAGCCAATCAGTCGGACGCACCCTACTCTGTAATACCCTGCATTCTATACTTTAAATATATTTTTTTTAATCTTATAAACAGTAATGTTTCTTCTTAGTTTTTTGTCTGTACAGTGGCTATTTGTGAGAGCAAGCGAACGGAGCAAATCCTCCAATATTGTTTCTTTAATAACTTCTGTGTTTATTGGCCGATTTCAATGTGGTTTTCAGGATAGTTAAATATGATGGTGTTGAGAAAATATACTGCTTTCCATATTTCGTTATTCGATTTTTATAGCATAATGTACACCCATCTTCATTCGCAAAATAGCTGCTTTAACAGTGTCCGAAATCTCAGACGGACAGACTTAATCGACTCAGGCTGTTGCCCTGATCAAGAATATACATAATACTCCTCTTCTTGTGCATGTTACGCACATTTCCGCAAAGTTATTTACCCTGTTATACCCATTTCATGGGTACGGGGCATAATAAAGCAAAGAAGAAACTGAAATGCTGATGAGCATGATTGTGCGGAACTTATGAGCGCGGCGTAAAACAAGGACCCAGGACATACGGAAACAATAATCCATAAATGTAAACATCACGTCGACATTGCAGTCATAACCAACAACAAGCGAACAGGCGAGACGAAAACTTGGGAGTTGCAGAAGGCTGTGGCAGCAGGGTTGTGGCAGGAGAGGCAGGGAGAGGTTATGGAGGGGGTATGGCGAGGCAGCAGCAGGCAACCAGTTTGATGTTGAGGCAGCGGCCATGTCAAAGCCCCGAGCAGGGGCTGAGATTGGGAACGAGACCGAGACCGGGTGCAAGCGTAGCTGATTTTGTTGTATTATAAACACAAATAAATAAAAGCAGGCGACCGATCGACCATTCAGGCGGCTGTGGCAGGATGCGCGAGTGAAACAAACGAGGCAGAAACTGAAACAGAAATTCAACAAAAACCAGAATGGGCGGAGTAGATCAGTCGGACGGGCCCGACTGTAGAATACCCTGTGCCTTTTATTTTATATACAATTTTATAAAACTGTCACACTAAGCGTATCAGCAGTACTTCTTCTTCTTTCATTTTACATGCGCCAGCTGCGCTGCGCCGTTGCTGTTGCTGCGCTGCTGGGCTGCACTGGCAATTGCGTAGCTTATATCTACTTTGTTTATTAACCGATTTTAATGCGCTGTTCAGAATAATTAAATATAGTACAACAGAGCTTATGTTCCAAATAACAACCTTCTATGCTTATTATTACGCTTGTTTTTGAACTTTGAAGTTCAACTATTGTGAAGCTTATATCTCCTGTGTTTCTTAACCGATTTCAATGCGCTTTTCAGGATAGTTAAATATAGTACAACAGAGCTTATGTTCCAAATAACAACCTTCTATGTTTATTATTACGCTTGTTATTCAACTTTTTATGGTAAAAAAACACGAGGTAGTGTGAATTTTACTGATTTTTGGGCGTAAAGGGAGCGTGGCATCCAATTTTCAAAACAAACTTGATCTGCGTAAGATAACTACCTATCTATAGCAACCAAAACGGCATCTCTAGCTTTTGTAGTTGCTGAGATCGACGCGTTCATCCAAACAGACGGACAGACGGACAGACAGACAGACAGACAGACAGACAGACAGACAGACAGACGGACGTCGCCAAATCGACTTAGCTTGTCTCCCTGATCAAGAATATGTATACTTTGTGGGGTCTGCCACGCCTCCTTCTGCCTGTTACATACATTCTGACAAAGTTATTAACCCTGTTTTTCCCATTTTTCAAATGGGCACAGGGTATAAAAACCAAAAAGGACGGGGCAGATCAGTTGGGCGGAAGGCTGCAGTAGGACGTAACAGACAGTGGAAGACCCTGTACTCTTTGTAGATCTGCATACAAACACACTCAGAGGCACACAAATATCTTGTAGTCGAGCAATTTGTCCGTAGCATATCTTCGCTGTTTCTTATCTGATCGTAACGCAGCAGAAGTGGGGTGAAGTATCCAAAATCTAAAACTGCTTACTGCATAGGATAACCCACTTACCAAAAATTATGTTTTAGATCCATAGTTTGCGAAACCTAGAGGTTTATACGGACGGACAGACCGACGACCATATATATACCGTGCTGATTCAGAGTCTATATACTTTGTGGTGTCTGCCACGCCTGCTTCTGTCTGATACATACATTCGCACAAAGCTATTAACCCTGTTTTTACCCATTTCACGGGTACAGGGTCTGATAAAAGAAGCGAAATCTTTCATCCTGCGGCTGGCGGTAACAATGGCTGCGACGACAGGCCCAGCTAAATGCTGCATTGAGCGAGCGAGCGAGAGGCAGAGTGCGTAGAGACAGCAGCACATAATTAGGTGCCTGGTATTCTCCATTTCATTTAACCCGCGCAGTGACTGGGATTTTAGGGTGCCCTAGACGCACCACCATCGAACCATCGAACCACCGAACCTCAGTTGCCATTGTGCGTGCTGCTAAAACGTGCTAAATATGGGAGTGTCCTTGTCATTTATATGTCGCAATGTCTGCTCCCGTTTCCAGGCATGCCGTTCAATTGCGCGCGCTACCCTGTAGACATGCCATATTGTATACCCTATATACATACATATACCCAGCACCCTCTGCTACCCCTGCCTGGCAGCCTGTCCTGTTCATGAGAATAAATATGGCAATAAATGAAATTAATACATTACGCATGTTGCTGTTTCTGTTGCTGTTTCGCTGCATTCAATTTGCTTTGCCTCTTGTTCACACGTTGCTCATGAATATTTAAATGTTATAGGTTTTGATTTATGGAACTTGCAACTGCCAACTGCCAACTCTGCCACAAGCGGCAACATCTTGTTGCAGGCGGCGCCATTGCGCCGTTTAAAGACAATAAAACATTTTAGGCGTTGCCCAAAACAATCAACCATTCCAACCATTCCTGTCTTGTACCCACTCTGCTCTCCGCTCTCCACTCTCCGCTCCTTATAGTCCACTCTCCACTCTCCGCTCTCCACTTCGTCGCTTTCTCTGCCGACGCAGGCAAAGCTCAAATCAACTGGAGGCAGGCGCGCGCGAAATGCAAAACATAACACAGATTTCTGTGGCCTCAGGTATCCAATTCCCGATTCCCGGTTCCCAGTTCCACGACATGAGCAACAGCATCAACCAATATGATAATGATGTTGGCAGTTGCTGGCACAGTGGGGCCAGTTCTGTCAAATCTAATTAATATTTGCTTTCCAAGAAGTGCGCATATTTGTTTATTTAAAACTGCATTTTTAAAGAGGCAATAGAAATATAAACTAAAGTTAAGGGAGTATAAATAATTATTAAAGCATGAATAAATAATTATATAAATTGGATTAGTCTAAAATAAATAATTGTATTTATTGGATAAGTTTAAAATTATTTAAAGATATCGATTTAATAGTATGCCTTTAAATATTTTAAACTAATAATTGCTGTCTTAAGTGATATAAAGAGAAATAAACTGTTTAAATAGGGATTTGTAAAAAGGTTCAATAAGACTAAAATATTTTATATATTTTATATTTATAAAATATATATTAATGTTAAGCAATATCCAAGAAAGAGACCTATTTAGTAGAAGAGGAATTTTATTTGAAAATTTTATTTATTGCTATATCTTTGTAGCTTTTTGTCAACTGAGATGTGGTTCCACTGTGCAAGTGCCGCTTTGGTACAACACAAAAGCCCACAAACAGCCAGTTGAGCGGAACATTAATTTAGTATCAAATTACGAAAATATTTTGCTAACAACAATTAGTTAACTCTCGTTAATTAACACGTCTTTAGTGGGCAGCAACGCGAAATCTGTGTTGACAGCCGATGACGTTGACCGCAGAGGCGGGAAAAGCGGAGGGCGGGCAACGGAGAATGGAGAGCGGAAAGCAAAGATTGAGATTGAGATTGAGATGGAGATGGAGATTGAGATGCAGAGAGAACGTAGGCAGAATTGTAGAGAATTTGTATGTGTTGTGCGACAACAAACGGTTGAATGTCTTGCAACTATTTAATTAAATCAATAGGGTCAAGTGGTAAATATTTTGACCCGCGTCTGATTAGTAAAAGTGGAAAGAAGAACGACAACGACTTGAAGATCCGCTGGCCCCAACAAAAGTCTGGAGGTTGCCTCAAATTCATTGGCTTAATTGAATGAATGGCGTTTTAAGCGGGAAATTAAGTGCATGACTCTCTGTGGATTGCGATGGAGATGTGAATGTGATTGTGAATGTGAATGTGGATGAATCGTACAAATGACTTGTATTTGTGATTGTGACTCTGATCTCAACATCAACTCAGTATACGTAAAGTCTGTGTGTATGTTCAGGAGTTCAATTGTCAATTGAACGGAAGCAACGTCAGCAACTTTGAACTTTGCCAGCTGACATCGGACTTGTGGCTAGATGATTCTTTGCATTTCTTGGGAAACAAGCAACGTGCTGCATGTTGTGGCACCCGCTGATGTGAGCCACTTGTGTGGCACATTTGCCGCCAGCTAACAAGGCACTCGAAAGCCCTAAGACCTGAGCACCGTTCGACCCGGAGTCACCCCCAAGTTGAGCGGAAAAAGGAAAATAACTATAAATCGAAGTTTCGATACTCTATTAATAGAATAAAGCCCATTTTATATTCTCAATGGACTTTTATATAACGTCTATAGCTTTTACTTAACCGATTTTTTTTAAATTTGTGTAGAATGAATTATGCATAGCCCTAATCATGTATGCCAAGTTTGGATACGATTGTTGCATAAGAAACAAGTTTTCGAAACTAAAAGACAGTTGTTGAACAAGCGTTACTATGGCAGCTATGGGATATAGTATACCGATTCGGTTTAAATTTGGTCAGTATGTTTTACACATATTAGTAGTTAAATAAATGAAAAGTGTTCTGGGAAAAACTTGAAAAACGGGAATTTAGCATACAAAAACCGATTTTCGAGCTGCTGTTTCTATTATAGTTCTACGAATCGGTTAGTTCTCTTAAAAATATACTTCACTATAAAAAACTTCAAACCTCAACTGCTTTGCTTTTCTGCCAACACAACTCTAGGTTAGGGTATTAAAAGGAGATCTCGAACGGCGGTTCAGCTGCCGCAACGGCCAAAAAGTCAACAAGGCAACGCCGTTCGCTGCGGAGGACGTCAGACATCAGACATCAGACGTCAGACACTTAACTGCAATGGGAAATCAGTCAATTGGAATCAATGAGTACATTTGCACTGTTTCCCAACAATACAAAACGTTGCATGCAACGTATTGAAACAATCAGTTTGTTTGCCGCACACACACACACACACATACATACACAAAAGGGAAGCAGGAAGTCCAAGGAGAGCCCAAATCCCTGGCTCATATTCATGCGCCTTTTTAAGTGCTCAAGTGTTTTGGCTTGCAATTTGCAGAGCTTTCCCAGGAAATTACAATCTCTCTCCTTCTCACTGTGCCACAAACAGCTGCAAGTGGCAAGGCAAAGTTCGGGTTTCCCATGCAATCTTAAGCCAATTTGAACTAAGCAAATATTATTGCTCGTATTACCTAAATAGCATAATCCAGTTCAGTGCAACCGTCCAGCTGCCTGATGCTCTGAATACAATCCTAATCTCTCTGTAGGTGTAGCCTTACGCATCCTCAGTCATCATCGCTTCATTTGACCTTTTCTTGCAGATGTTTGTATAACTTGAGCCCGCTTACAAGATATTGCATAATGCCAAGGGAATTACAAAGAGAATATTTGTAAAAACAGTTGCAATTTTGCCAGTTTTTCAACTGGCCTAATCCCCTGACCAGTTGCGGTTACCCTAGAATTGACTCTTAGCCTTTAATGGGTTTCTGCAAAAGAATCTTCAAATTCGCAATTTATATATTTATTGGTTAAATGATATGGCAGTTTTCGCAAATAATTCGAAATGTTTAACAATAAGTTATATGAGTAGGGAAAGGAATTACTTATCAGATGGTCTGATGGGTATAACTTCCATGTATTCTGTTTAAATCTTATAATTATAGCGTCAGTTTAGCAAGAGTGCAGCGTATTGGAAAGATAATATTTCAATATAATAGTAACATAATTCTAATATGGACATTAAATGGCTAAATAGATATCTACATAAATATATGTAAATATATAATCATAGATCAAAGAATATTAGATTAAGGGGCAGATATATAGCAGTCAAGCACATTGCTTTTTGCATATCTTCACTATTTTGTACCTGATCGTAATGAAATTCGAAGCGCCTGTATGAACACCAGAAGACCCTATATTCAGAATATTGGTTATCCTATTTAGTAAACAGTAATAGTTTGTTTTAGATTTAATAGACCCATTTTATTTACTTAAGTATAGGGTTTACACCCTATAAGAAATATCAAGCTGGTGGACCCGAAGCGCAGAGTCCGTCTAGGGTATATTTCTTCATTCTGTTTGACTTGTGGCATGGCTAAACTGTAATAATTGGATGAGGCAAGCATTAATGATGAGATGTGCATGATAATGATGATGATGGGCATAATGATAATGATCGTGATGATTATGTATTATGATGAGTGTGACGCGACGCTGTGACTGTGACTGGCATGAAGAAATCATTTTTAAAAATTATAGCATGCACATCGATACACAACAAGCCGCAGCTAAAGCGGCAAGCGAACAATGCAGCGAAAGAAGCGAGAAAGAGATAAAGAGGGAGAAAGGCAGAGAGAGTGGGGGAGGGGAGAGAGATATACGGGAGATGGAACGTCGGACTAATGATGATAATTGCGCACCTCTCATATAAGGCGGCAATGGCTTTTCGAGCCAGGCTATTCACTTAGGCCATAAACACAGACATTAACACCTGATCTGAGGGAGGGGGGCGGTAGAGAGAGGGGGCAGGGGACAGCGTTGTAAAGGTGTTTTCCCTGTGGCGAGTTATTGTTATGGTAAACAGACAGTTTTTCAGTCCCGCTGCTTAATTATAAAACCCGGCAACTTAATCTGGAGCGGGGCAGCTGCTGACAATGGACAATGGCCAGCGTGTACAATGGCCTAGTGAACAGTAGAGGAGGGAGGGGGAGGGGGGTGCGAGGGCAGGCCGAGAAGTTGGCAGAAAACAAGGTGTATGCTTTGTAATGCGCCGACAATGTTGCCACGACTGCTTACCACCTGCCACTTGCCACTGCCGCTCAGTCTCCTCTCTGCTCCCCTCTCCCCTTACCACTCTCTTTGCCCACTGTCTGTGTTGGCCAAAATGCACACTAGAGTTGCCAAACAAATTCTTTTGTTATTTAATTGTAACCAAATTATTTCCACACGCTTTTTTCTGTTGTTGTTTTTGTTGGTTGTTTTGTTGGTTTGCTTTGCCTCCATTGTTTGTGCCACTTGCTTGATGGCCATTGGCCGAAAAGGGGCGCCGCCATTTGGGCCTTATTCTTTCAGCCAGCTTGTGGCAAAAATAAAAGCGAAGCGAAGCGAACCACTGGCCTGATCTTTATCGCGTTAAGTTTACAAATTTAGCTCCTAATGAGCGATTTTAAACATTGTAATTCATGACAGCCTCAACGGTCGCTGCCTTTTCATGTGGTTTCATGACGGTTTTCGCCTTTATTTAGTTTTATTTTCTGTGCCCCAATGCCTCAAGTTGCATGTACCCAAACTGACGATGACGATGACGATGACGATGAGGAACGCGCTGCGCTGGCTGTGTGGGTGTGGCCCGGGACGAGGGCGTGACTTGATGTTTAAGCGTGCAGCTTTTGCACGGTTGTGGCATTCCACACATAACGTTCATTTTTAACGTTCTTTTATTGTTTGTTAATTTAATTGCAGTAGCAACACTGGCAGCGATCCATTTACCCGCGTTTACCTGCACAGCTCATAACTCAAAGGCAACTTTATTGTTTTTGTTTTTGACTTCATATTTTTGCATTTTGTAGGTCAATCGTACAATGGTAATGTTTAGGTTTTGCTCTGTTAAATTATAAAGGGCAAATGGTTGCAGCAAGTCGATAAAATTGCTAAAAAGAAAGGCACAAAAAGCTTAACTTATTTGAGTTTTTGCTAGTTTGCCTGCTAACTTGTGGTATATGAAATAAATTCAACTTTTAAATAATATGTTTTTATTTATTAAAAAAAAATATTAACAATTCTACAAGTATCATAAACTTAATTTAAATAAAATAAGTTAAATTAAATAAAATTGTATTAAATGAAGTGAACAAGTCGATCCTAAGCATTTTATTTAACTTATTTAAAACAAAATAAATAAAAGTACAAATCAGACATTTAATTAACTCGCATTCAATGTTTTAAAAATCATTATACATAAGGAAATAATACCTAACCAATTATTTGGTTTAAAATTTCGATTTGAGAGGTTTTTTCAATATTCTGCCCAGCTTAGCAAATTGTCAGTAGCATATCTTTGCTACTTTTTATTCGAACGTAATACAATTCGCAGTGTCGATATAGAATCCCGTAGTCTACAAAAGATTCAAATAAAAATAAAAATTTAGTAATATAATTCTAGTTTATTCATATGTAGAGAGCTCTTGTTCTTGGTTTATTTGTGTAAGCTCAGAGCTGACATTCTGTTTTATTGGTAGCCAACATTACGAACTCATTTTTTCTTTGCTTATGTGAAGCCTATTACAGGTTTAACTCTGCAGCATTCTCAAGCTGCGAAATGATTTACTTTGTTAAGTGAATGAAAGCATGATTCACTTGCAGCTAGCTCAAAGAGTGTCAGGTTAATAAACTGCAAGAGCCAGACGATAGACTCTGGAAGAATTGCACTGGCGACACATGCTCGCTTGCCACTCCCTCTGCCCCCTCTTTCTCAACGTCTCTGAATTGTGGCGTGTCGACGGGGCGTATGTGGAATATCGCATCCATCTAGCCGACAATTGCCGGCTGACATTTTACAGTTGCACATTTCAATTTAGGCGAATCTTAGACAACAATTGGCGACAATGCGACGCCACATTTAGTTGAGAATCAGAATGAGATTATCCAATTCAGTTAGTTAAAAGCCAAGAAATGTTCATGTGCATGTTGATCATGTTGTTGATGATGATGATGATGATGATGATTTCTTATCATTGCAACATCAGTCAGCGTCTCGCTCTCAGCGCGTTGTTGTTACAATTTCAATTGAGTTTGGAGCATATGTTTTGCCTGCTACTCAATTCCATTCAAGTTGCCAATTATGTGCCCATTATTCAATCAAAGTAAATTTATTTGTTTGTCTCATTTCCACGTAAACTGACGAAGAACATTGCACGAATTTCTTTCAATTTATACGCCTTGCGCGACGGATTATGCTCTCTGTAAACATTTCTAGTGAATTATCCCATATATGATGTCACTTATAGTTGCCTCAATTGCCACTCGAGCTGCGATAATTTCCAGCAGAAATTATTCCCAGCTGCAGGTTCAAGAAACTTTCTAAACCTGAGCCTAGCACAAATCAGATTTACATTCACATTAAAACTGGCGCCAGCTTTTCTTGTTCTAAATATTTAAGCAATATATCAGAACTCTTTATTAATTTAGAATAATAAATATTAAAGCATATTTTAAATATTAAAATAACTTAAATACCTCAAATAAAATTAAACTTAATTGAATCGATTATATTTTATTTGAGGTATTTAAGTTATTTTAATATTTAAAATATTCTTAAATATAATATATATGCAGCTCTTTTCTCGCTTTTGAATGTCGATCTGGTTATTTTGGCAGCTCAGAAGTTGACATTTTAATTCAGCTCTGAATATAACCTTATCTAAATACAGATTTTATAATTATGTAAATATCGTTAATTTCTTATTGTTATTGCAAGCACAAGTTATGGCTGCTTTTAATGAGCAAATATAATCAAAATAAACATATTTTTTATACACACTGCAGGTTCTGGTAGCTTATCTTGTAATAATTTGTAATTTTAAATTTTTATAAATAATATTGTGTTATTAATAATTTATTATTCTTCATAAAATAATCAAATTTGAAAGTATTTAATATTTTTTTAAATTATTTTATATTATTTTCTTTATAAAATAATCTTATTTTACGCCTGAAATAATGTTTTAAAATATTAATTTATTGACTTATAAAGAGCAAGGTCCTCCAACTATCAGTTGCATCCGACTGTTGCCTTTCCAGCTGGTTTTTTTTTTGTTTCAAACTAATTCTTTCAAATTAATTAATTTTATATTATTTATATATTTTTTTATTATGTTAAAATGTGTATTAATAATTTCTGAAATTACATTATTAATTTATTAACTATTCTTAAAATGGTTTATGTTAATTGGACTTCATTCCAACTGGCTGATCTGCACCGATCGACGCCTACGCTCGCTTCTTGTGTCTGGCTCGCATTTTCCGTCTGTAAATGAAATCCAATTCCCACAAGTCTGTGCTTTTCCCGTTCCCACTTGGGTTTCCACTTCCATTGCCAGTGGCATGCCCCATCCCACTCCCGTGCCCATTGCCACACTGCAGCCCCAACAACAACACCAACATAATTACTAGCAAAGTCAGTAAAACAATTTCATCAGCAGCAGCAAAAAAACAGTAACAGCAGCAGCGGCAGTTACTGCTAATGCTACTGCTACTGCTGTTCAGTGTTGCCATATCATTTTTCGAGAAAAAAGCAGGGACCGAAAATAATAATTATGAGTTCAAAAAAATCAAAGCCCAAAAAAGCCTCTAAAAAATGTGGGAAAAATACATACTACTTATTTTTGAACGCCAAATTCGAAAACACAATAAACTTTTATTTCCAATTTTTTTGAAAAAAATTGTTTTTCAATTTTTAAAATTAATTTAAATAATAAAAATCAAAAATAATTTTTATTTTATTATATATTATAAAAATCAAGACGTAATTTTTATTTTCAATTTTTATTATAAAAATCAAAAATAAAAATTATTTTTGATTTTTATTATAAAAATCAAAATAAAAATCAAATTGAAATATCTCTTAAGCCAAAAGATCCAGATTATATATCGACCTATATATTTGATCTACACATTAATACCTTTCAGATGATGTATAATATGTATGTACAAATACATGTACTTATGTATTTATATACATAAATATGATTTTCAGCTTAGATACTTGCCCAGACCGCGGTTCATGTAAATGCAGCTTGCACGAAAAATTACACATACATGTACCAACAGCAACATATTTGTGTGTGTATGTAAATGCACACTTGATGATAGATATACAGTCATCGGCATAAGTATTTGGACAAAACATTTTGTTTTTTTAAATTACGTTTATTTCTGAATTTAAGTAAAAATATTAGGTTTTTCAATTTTTGTGGTTAGATACATTGTATTTGCATATAAAAATACCAATTTGGAAATTTTAGAAATTTTTGCTGTATTTATTTTTTTTTTATTATACGAGAAAATAGCGCTTGCCGAGGGGACAAAAGTATTTAGACAAATGCGTTTATTTATTGCCAAAAACGGTTATATTCGCTTGCAAGGATAGCCCAGGATCATTATCCTGCTGGATAAAGTATCCTTGTTTGGACTGTATTTCATCACAAGGATGTGTTCCATCGTTTGGGATTCAAAAATATTGTTTTTAATGTGTGGAATTTTGTGTATTAATGGTTTTCCAGCTGTAGTGACTGTTTTAGATACCCAGAACATTCACATTATGCCTCCTTGGCTGGCCCAGGGGCATAAATCGCTTAAAAAAACAGTTTTTTGATCGAATTCAGATGCATATCTTTCAAAATCACTATTAAACTTTTGGTAATGAACGTCAATCCAAAAAATCCAAACATGGATACTTTATCCAGCAGGATAATGATCCTGGGCTATCCTTGCAAGCGAATATAACCGTTTTTGGCAATAAATAAACGCATTTGTCTAAATACTTTTGTCCCCTCGGCAAGCGCTATTTTCTCGTATAATAAAAAAAAAATAAATACAGCAAAAATTTCTAAAATTTCCAAATTGGTATTTTTATATGCAAATACAATGTATCTAACCACAAAAATTGAAAAACCTAATATTTTTACTTAAATTCAGAAATAAACGTAATTTAAAAAAACAAAATGTTTTGTCCAAATACTTATGCCGATGACTGTATATCTATCATCAAGTGTGCATTTACATACACACACAAATATGTTGCTGTTGGTACATGTATGTGTAATTTTTCGTGCAAGCTGCATTTACATGAACCGCGGTCTGGGCAAGTATCTAAGCTGAAAATCATATTTATGTATATAAATACATAAGTACATGTATTTGTACATACATATTATACATCATCTGAAAGGTATTAATGTGTAGATCAAATATATAGGTCGATATATAATCTGGATCTTTTGGCTTAAGAGATATTTCAATTTGATTTTTATTTTGATTTTTATAATAAAAATCAAAAATAATTTTTATTTTTGATTTTTATAATAAAAATTGAAAATAAAAATTACGTCTTGATTTTTATAATAAAAATCAAAAATAAAAATCATTTTTGATTTTTATTATTTAAATTAGCTTTAAAAATTAAAAATTATTTTTTTCAAAAAAATTGAAAAATAATAATAATTTTTAATTTTTTTTGAAAAAAATTATAACTGTTACGGTCCCTGGAAAAAAGAGCCGTTTTTAATAGACGCAAATTCAAAAATAGCTAAAAAAAAAATTATGCAAATAATAAAATATCTGAGTAATTCTTAGGTCTTTGTATGCAATAATTGAGCTCATAATCTCATACATACATATCTCAAGTTCTTTTTGAAAATGTTAGAATGTCGATCCATGTTAGACAATTTTTCTATGGAATTATGCACTAAATTCCTTTCGATTTTGGCTTGAACTGATTTCAATATCTGTTAAACCAAGTCGTTGTTGACAAATAACTTTAAGAGATCCAATTTTTCGTAGTTTTTGACGAAGTAAAAGCTGAAAGCGAAAACGAAAATAAAGTAACCTAAAGTTTTAGATTTTTCTGTACTGCAAAATATTCTGCAGTCGATTGCGTACGGCTGATCGGCTACTTACTTACTGTGTTTCAAATTCTTCAATTGCAAAACAATAAAATTTAATTTTGCTTTGCAAATAGCAATTTTTCTAGTAAAAATATCGAATTTCAAACAAAATTAACGACCTATAGGCAAATATCGGGCTATATAATATCGAAAAATATATAATTATTTTGTATTCTTATATGCATATTTTTTTAAATTTAAATACAAGCGAAAAATGATTTATTATGTTTGAATTCAGACAGAATTCGCGCTACGCGCAGTTTTAAAATTTTTCTTGCAAACGGTTGTCAAACGCAGCCCTATTTGGCTTGAAAAAAGCTGGTTGGGCATCACTGGTGCTGCTGCTGCCAATGCACGCTCCATGCGCCCCTCAATTTTGTTGGCGTGTGTGGGACATGCACTAAAATTTTATTTGATTTGACACTTAACTGCGGCATTTAGCGCACTTTTAACAGTTGTTGTGTCTGAGTGTGAGTGTGTGTGTGAGTGTGAGAGTGTGTGTGTGAGAGTGTGTGTGTGAGTGTGTGTTGGTGTGTGTACAGTTTATTAAGGACTTCCTGTTGGCCGTCAGCAGCTTGGCTTTGTCGCGACAACAGATTAATTTAACGCACTGCAGTTCAATTTAGTTGAAACAGCCAACAGATTGAATGATAATAGAAAGAAGTGAATGTCAATTTAGTTGCAATTTTTTTATTTTTATTTCATTAGAATTTTAATTGATTTATGTCCGACTGCTAAATTACATAATCATAATCATAGTCATAATAATAATCGTAATAGTAATATAAATTAAATAGTGCTTAATTTCAATTGCCTGCTGTGCTTAAGTATCGTTATCGTTATCGCTATCGTTAGCTTTAGCGTCAGCGTTATCGTAATCGTTATCGGTGTTATTTAACAACACAGCGAAAAATCTCAAAAAGACTTGCAGCAATAAATACGCTTGCAAAAGTTCATAAATTTAACAAAGTTTGTAATCGCAGCTTTCAATTTTTCATCGAATTTCAACTCTATAGGATTTTCTATAAATCATGATAGTTAAACTTCCGGAATTTAGCAGATTAATCAAGTATACTTTCAATGCTTGGGTATAAAAATAATGAATTCACAACTTGAAATATTTAATATTCTTTAAAATTCTGTATTTTGGCTCTATAAAATCTGGAATATTTGTAAAATTCATCGAGCTATGAAATTCTGTATTTTATTTATATTTTATATATTCTTTTTTATTTTCAGCTTCCTCTCAAATCTTCTAGAATTCTGTCGGATTCGTGTTAGCAAATATTACATAAATTCTGAAAGTGATTTACATTGAATTTATCAACAACCAAAATTTGTATTTTTAAGATCTTCAAAAAATTACAAAAGGTTCTATTATTAGTGCGTATGGGAAATGTGTGTAACAACCAGAAAGAGGCGTGGCAGAACCACAAACCATATTTATTCTTGATCAGTCATTATAGTCTTGTTTGCCTGTTTGTCTTTTCGTTGTCCGTATCAACACTTAGATCTTGCAAACATTAACATTATCGCTATGTAGGTTCTCCTACGCTGTAAACTAATCAAGTTTGTTTTATAGTATTGATACCTCTTCCCTTTCCATAGCAAAAATATTAATTCTACAGACTTGTAATTTATCATGTACGAAACTTGTGTCATTATCCATCGATGCTGTTAATAGCATTACGATCGGATACAAAACAGCGAAGATATGTAACAGACAATATGCTCGACACAATGTGCAGGGTCTTCAACTGTCGGTTACGTCCGACTGTAACCTTTTGTCGATCTGCTGATCTGCTCCGTCCTTACTGGGTTTTCCTTACAATTTTTAATAGGCAAATATTTTTTGTAATTACAAATTGTTATTATTTAAGCCAAAATTTTTACAATTTAGATTTTCAAGTGAAAATTTGTAACAGGAACAATTATTTTTGTGTGGTAATTTTGATAATCATGAAGAATATTATATAAATATAATTTTAATTGAATTTTGAATATAAGAAATAATTATTGTAAATTGAGAAACCTTAAAAAGTTGTTTAGAAGCTGAAATATTTGCAAGCGTATTTAAACTTCGGCTAGCCAAAGTTGTTGCCCTCTCTCTCTCTCTATTTTATTAGCGGCTTTCTCTCCTACTCTTTCTCTCCTACTGTCTCTATTTACAAGCGTCTAGCGCCTCAGTCGCTGCTGTGCTATGTACAGTGAATACTTATTAAGTTGCCTCCCTCTATCTACACCTCCTCAGCCCCTTCAGCTGCTGCGGCTGACAACTGACAGCGGAGCCGTTGAGGATCCCGATCCAGATCCCGATCCTGGTCCCGGTCCCGGTGAGTGTGAACTGTGCTCGGCATTGGGTGGCGTTGGCTGCGACTGCGGATGCGCCAGGGCGTGGCCGGGCGAGGAGGGAGGCTGCCCGAGGTGTGTCATGTGGGGCTGGGGGGCGGGCGCCGTAGGCAGTACGGCGCTCAGTTGCCTTTGATGTGCCGCCAGAGCGGCGGCGGCGGCATGCTGATGTAGGAGCTGCTGGTATTGTAGGCGCTGATACAGCTCCTGGCTGCTGCTGGGGCTGACGAAGGGGGGCGGCGGCGGCGGTGGTGCGGCGGCTGCGGCGCCAGGGGGCACGTGAGGCGGCACCATGCCGCTTAGTATGCCAGGTCCGGGCATGCTCTTGGGGGCAAAGGGATTATAACGCTGATACATGCTGGCGAGGAGACTAGGCGCCGTCGGGGGGTAGGTGAGGAACTGTCCGAACTGCGGGTAGGCGGCGAGGCCGGGAAACATGGGTCCGATGAGGGAGCGCTTGAAGGCCGCCAGTCGGGAGCGGCTGGCGGCGGTGGTGCGACGCCTCAGCTTGCCGGTGGAGCCGCCAATAAAGACATCCTCCGCGGAGGGATCGAGCATCCAGTAATTGCCCTTCCCTGGATCGTCGTAATGTCGGGGAACCTTTACGAAACACTTGTTCAGGCTGAGGTTGTGGCGTATGGAGTTCTGCCAGCCCTGCTTGTTGTCCCTATAGTAGGGATGGTTGCTCATGATGTACTCGTAGATGCCGTTGAGGGTCAGACGCTTCTCCTGGCTCTGGCGTATGGCCATCATGATGAGCGCATTGTAGCTGTAGGGCGGCTTCTCGTTGCCCTTCTTGTCCTTGATGGGCTTGCCATCGCTGGACTTGCTCTCCGAGTCCGCATCGTTATCACATTCCACATCCTCGTCGACGGAGGCATCCGCATCGACATCCGCATCGGCATCCGCATCCGCATCCACATCCTGCTCCTCATCATCGATATCCGGTTCGTCGGCATCGCCCACCGGCGCCGGCGACATGGAGGTCACATCCAGATCGGATTCCACATCGCTCTCCGGATCGGAGCCCAGCGGAGAACCGTTGTTGTTGTTGTTGCTGCTGCTGAACTTTTGCGCCTGCTGCACCCGCTGCTCCCGCTGTTCCCGCTGTTCCTGCTGCTCATCCTGCTCCACCGTTTCCGGTAGAATGGCGTTGATGGAGAAGCTCGACTTCAGATGCGGCGTGCGCGCCATTTTCATGAGCAGCGTGGCCGGCGTCAGATTCAGATTGAGATTCAGATTCAGGGCGCCGACGGCGTTCAGATGATGCGAATGCGGATGCGAATGTGCCAGCGGATGTGCATGCGAATGCGAATGTGTAAGCGGATGTGTGTGCGGATGATGTGCGTTGAGCTCATCAACGATTTTCACCATTTTT
The DNA here is from genome assembly GCA_035045125.1 of Hypselothyrea guttata. NCBI lineage: Eukaryota > Metazoa > Arthropoda > Insecta > Diptera > Drosophilidae > Hypselothyrea > Hypselothyrea guttata. The sequence continues at coordinate 19,533 of JAWNNJ010000575.1, forward strand.
GCACTTTTTAATACTTGTTGCGCTTTTGTTGATGTTTGTTTGTTTGTTGTTTGTTGCTAATGCTGCATGTTTGTTCAACTGTTTAAATTAATATCACAACAGCGCCAAGCGAATACCTCCCACACGCACACACACACACACGCACACGCACGTACGCCTATGCAAATTCAAATTGGGCACGTTAACGTTAATTTGGATGGCGTTTGGTCGCTTTTCACGCTTTTCACGCTTCTCGTTCGCACGTCCGTTGCGCTGCGCCGCTTTGTGTCGACTAAATAACCAGAATTCCAAAATCTCAATCCAGTTGCGGCCTGCCTTTGGCATTCGCCTCGTTACCTAGCCAAGCGCTCGGCCAATGCCAGCTGTGGAACGCATTTGCGCTCGCTCTGCCCTACACACAATACACACAACCACACTTCTCTGCCTGTGTGCGTGTGCATATGTGTGTGTGCACACAGATTTTTACCATTCGCCGCTAATTGCTGCTGACATGACACGAACGCCGGCGACGTCGCTTTGTTTTTGTTTTTGGCTTTCGTGTGTGCGTTGGCTGGGGGTAGCGAGAGAGAGCGCAACTGCGAGAGAGCGAGAGCGCGAAAGAGAGTGGGGCAGCGCAGGCACGCTCTCTGCGCGTTGTGGGTTGCGTTTTGATACGCCAGGTTTTTGATTATTTTGCTCTTTTCGGCTGAGCAGCTGAGCAGCTGCCGCAGTTGCTGTTGTTGTTTTGTTGTTGTTGTTGTTGTGAGCTCACACAGACACACTCACACTCTCACACACATGGCGTTGCCATTATTAATTGTGTTGTTGTTCTTTTGCCCTTTTAAGCGTTGGCACAGTTTAGAAACTACGCACAAACATACGTATGTACGTACACTGAGAGAAAAACCAAGCTGGATCAAGCATTTCCGGTCGAAAGTTTAACAATTCAATTTATTTATTGCCTCAGTTAAGATTGCAAATAAATATATAATTTAGAAAAAACGTAAAATAAAACAGAAAATGCAAATGGTTTATTTAAGCGCGTTATTTAAATTATTGTCCGTTTAGAGTTATTGCGAATTTATTTTATTTATTTGACTTTTAAGATGATAAGAAATTAGATTAATCTTTACATTTAATTTTAATAAATCTTGTACTTAATTATGGTTAAACTAAATTCATTCAAGTTTGTACCTGAATTTTATAAAAAGCTTCAATTAGCCACTTTATTTTGTGTACCGAATCATTATTTATTTTTCTGAGTGTATGTAGTACGTATATGCCTACGAACTTTTTGTGTTCTTTGCAAGTTTCAGTTAAAGTTAATTAAATGAAATATTAATGTTAGTATTAATTACTATATTTTACCAAGTTTATTGAATTTACAAAGTTCATTTTAAATTCTAAAGCATTGCGATTGAAACGCAATAGATTCTATAACATTTTAGCTATTCCATTACCTATTTATTATTTATTTGTGAAATAATTTTATGAAAGAAGAAACTTTCATACAATTCAACAACAAAGTAATTAATTAATAAAGTAAATTATGAAGTAAATAATCGAAATTTAATTGTAATAAAGGTATTTCTTAAACACCGTACATTAAAACAATATAATCGAAATTTAATTGTAGTAAATGTATGTTTTAAACCCCGTACAATGAAACAATACAAAAGAGTACATGTTGGTCTGTCCGTATGAAATTCGAGATCTCCCAAATTCAAAGAGCTAAAGTCACAAATCTTGGCATAAAGATTCTCCAAGCATCTAACCGGAAAAACTATAGCAGAAGCCAAAAGTTTGTGGCATTATTTATATACACTAAGTATATAAAAATACGATCGGATAGGATAGCAGAAATTATCAATCTCTCATATTCGCTTCTGAACTTTTTTTATGAGGTTGTTTAATAAATACTTCAGAACAAATAAGTTAAGCTGTCGTCCTAAGAAGTACGCCTAAAAGACGGATGGAAGCCTTCAATCGAACGTAACCTACATCGCCGATAAACCATACATTACATAAAATCATATATCCTTTTATCTTTGCAATCATAGAGTATTTAGCTTTCAAATAAGTCGACAACATCGTAGTGTATGTATTATGTTCTTATGTCATTTGCCTATTGATGAAACTTTAAACATGTTTAACAGGAAATGTCGTAAATTGATTTCTTATAAATATGCCATAAGATTGAGGACATTTACCATAATTCGTAATTTGCCTTAGCCCCAAAGCAATTAGGCGTAATTTGTACCAAGTAATTCCGTAAGTTTGCCATAGAATATGGAATATTTGAAATGCCGACAGGTGCCGAGTTTCGCATGAGCCGCAGACCCCAAAGCAATTTCAAATGATTTCTAAATCATTTTGTAATCATAATAATTGTTTTCGCTGAAAGGGGCGGGCATAGAATGATTTGTGTGTGTGTGTTCGTGTGTGGCAAGTACATAAAAAGTGGCAAGGATAACGTGCGCTGATTGGAGCCAAGGTTTACCTGCGCTTGCCACATACAACCTTAAAGCAAATTCAGGGAATATAAAAAAAGTGCGGCAACAACAACAACAACTACAAAAACAACTACAGCTGCAAATAAAATAAATGTCGGACGCCATGTTGGCCAGCTGTAGCTGCAGTTGTTGTTTTTTTATCGTTTGTTATCGCTATCGTTGTTGTTGTTGCTTGTTAGAGCAACGGAATGCGGTCTGCTCGTATGACCAAAGCTGTCTCTGTGTATGTGTGTGTGTGTGTGTCTCTCTCTCGCTCTCACTCTGCGCTGTTATTGGGCGCACGCTGTTGTGTAGAGTGGAGACATGCGCGCAATAGCCTCCACATGCTCCACATGCTCTCTCTCTATCTCTCTCTATCTCTATCTCGCTCTCTGCTCGCACTCGCTGTGTGTTTGTTGGTGTAAAGCTAAAGGCGGCCGCAGGTCAAAACAAAATGGCGCAAACAACGTTTTGTTTTATTTGCTCTCGCTTTAATTGTCGGCCCCAACGTTTGTATGGCAGTGTCTGTGTGCCTGTGTGTGTGTGTGTCTGCATGCGTGTGTCTGTGTGTGTCTCAATTGATCGCCTCTTGTGTACTCATATTTCAATTAATACCATTGTTTGTGTGTAATTATTATGGTTGCTTGCATAACACACCTGCACTGCAAAAATTTAACTATATAAAACCTTAAAAAAAAATAAATAATAATAAAAAATAAATAAAATAATAAAATTAAAGAATTTTATAAAATAAAAATGGATATTTATTTAAAAAAATAAATATATCGAGCCCTTCCCGCGAAAAAGACGTAACCAACATTTTTTTGGATTTTCGGTTTTTGATGCAATTATGTTCATAATCACCCAACTCATCCACACAAAAAATTTCATAATTAGACTCTGTACTTTAAAAAAGTAAAAGAGTCTATTAGTTTAGTGCAACTGACAGCTGTGTGTAACAGGCAGAAGGAAGCGTGGTAGACCCCACAAAGTATATATATTCTGACTCAGGACGACGAGCTGAGTTGATATAGCCATGTCCGTCTGTCCGTCTGTCCGTCTGTCCGTCTGTCCGTCTGTCCGTCTGTCTGTCTGTCCGTCTGTCTGTATGAACACCTAGATCTCAGCAACTAAAAGAGATAGAGACACCACCTTTCCGGATTTAGGTAGTCAGCTAATGCAAGCAGATCAAGTTTGTTTCAAACTTTTGATATCTCGCCTCCTTCATCCGCGAATCATCAAAAATCTACACCTACCTCAAAAATCTCGAAAACTATAAACGCCACAGCAGCCACAATAATAGCGCTACAGACTTGTAATTTGGCATGTACGTAGCCTAAGGTATTCTTCACCGATGATATTAACTTATTTATGATTTGAATTGGAAATAGCGAAGATATGCAAGAGACAATTTTTTTCAAAATGCATGTATGTGCCACTGCAGCCACAATAATAAAGCTACAGACTTGTAATTTGACATGTACGTAGCCTATTGAATTATCCATCGATGCTGTAAATTACATTACAAACGGAGAAGAAACAGCGAAGTTATGCAGCAGTAAATTGTTTTATAAATATATATAAGCGCCACTATAGCCACAGTTTAAAAGCTATAGACTTGGGATTTGGCATGTACGCAGCCTATGGCATTATCCATCGATGCTGTGAATTACATTACGAAAGGAAAAGAAACAGCGAAGATAGATCGGACAAAGAAGCCACCTAGATCTTGCAGACTATAAGAGCTAGAAATACCATTTTTTGGTATTTATGTTCTCCTATGCAACCATCAGATCAAGTTAGTATGGGTTTTTTGATAACTCCTCTCATTCCTCCGCTAACCGAAAAACCATTTTAGGAACAGTTTGCAGTTTTAAAGCTCAAGTTTTAAACCTGAAGATTTGGGATGTGGCATGTACGTAGACTATGACAATTCCCATCGATGATGGGAATTACATTACGATCGAATAAGAAACAGCGAAGAAAACACAAAGTACAGGGTCTCCTACAGTCGGTTGCGTCCGACTGTAGCTCCGTCCTTACTGGTTTTATCTTGCGTATTTACTGAGATATCAGCCTGTCAATTATATCGCAAGCGCCAGATTTGCTGCGAATTTCAGACGCGTTCTCGCGAAAAAAACGTTCTCCTGTAAAATTTGCTTTTGTTGGTTACTCCATTTTCGCGGGAAGGGCTCGATATGCAAAAAAATATATGGACGGGGCAGATCAGTGGGACGGAGGCTACAGTCGGACGTAACCAACAGTAGGAGACCCTTTACTTTAACTTTATGCATTTACAAACGCAGTCAAAGGCACGCACACTAACCTACCCGCGTATGCAATGCACACCACCCCCCCTCTGCCAAGTGCGACGAATTGTCCGTTCCATATTTTCACTGTTTCTTATCCGATTTGCGGGGGAAGGGGGGAAGGTATCCAAAATCTAAAACAAACTCGTGCTGCTCGCGAATTAGGAGAATCTAAATCCCGAATATGGTGTCTCTAGCTCTTATAGTTGCTGAGATCTAGGTGTTCATACGGACGGACAGACAGACAGACAGACAGACAGACAGACGGACAGACGGACATGGCAATATCGACTCGTCTTGTCGTCCTGATCAAGAATATATATACTTAATGGGGTCTGCCACGCCTCCTTCTGGGTGTTACACACATTTCCTCTTTGCACTAAACTAATATACCCTTTTGACTTTTTTAAAGTAAAGGGTCTAATTAAGAATTTTATGACTTTAAAATACATGAAAGCGAGAGTACGGCCAGCGAGTGTTGGTTCAGCGAGAGTTCGACCAGCAAGAGTTGGGTCAGCGAGAGTTTTGCCATCGAGAGTTCGGCCAAAGGGAGTTTGGCAAGCGCGAGTTCGCCAAACGCGCATTCTTTAAGCAAGAGTTGGACCAGCAAGAAATGGGCCAGCGGAAGTTGTGGCAGATTATTTCCAAATTGCTTCTGTCCATGTCAATATATTGTTTATTATACTAAAAGCAATGATACTACTTCCCTTTACCGGATATACGGATAACATAAAAAAAAAACCGCTGTAGATATTGCGGATTGATAAATTCTTAATGAAAATCCCAAAAAAATGTTTGCGCAGAAAACACAGAGCAGAGCCAAAAAACAAACAGAAGCCAGAAATACCAAGGCAGGCCAGAAATATATTGAGCTGCAGTTGCCGGATTATAAAGGGGCGAGCCTACTTTACTAATCAGCCAGTTTTATAGCTGGCATTTAGTTTTGTTAGTTTTGTGACAAATACTTTAGATATTTGCGCACAAGTAGCCAAAGTAGCGAGAAGCAGAAAGTAATCCCGTCCGGAATCTTGAGCAGACGTTTAACCCTTTTGCCTGCACGCCAACCCTTTCGCCGGATAAAGTGGCAACGCCCGCCGTCCACGCCCCGATAATCGCCGATCGCTGATCGTCGAGTCCTTCCGCGTAGCGCTCGGAGAGACAGCAATAGCTAGCGAAAGAGTAGGAAAGTCGTAGCTGAAGTAGGACCAGAGGTCTGTGCATTATTTTGATAAACTCGATGGCACTTTAACCGCAGGATTAGCGTGTTTGTTCAACGGATCAACGCGATGCATGCAAACAGAGGCGTTGGACTACCTACTACTGTCCCTCTCTCTCTCCCTCTTCCCCTCTCTCTCTCCCACGGACTGTCCTTTTGCGCGGGTGTATCTAAGCCATATTTGGAAATGCGAACGGGTTAAGGGTTCCGGCTGCCATTGTGCGCTTCCGTTGTTTATATTGTCTGTTTACATGCACCGACACCGTGCAGGCATCCGGCGTATACCTTTGAGCCGCAGTTAACCCTCCCTGCACAGAAGCCAAATTTTGCTACAAATTGGTCCTACCTACGCCCCGGTATCGCCTCAAGGACCGATCGACCGACGAAGAACCGGCGTGCCGAAAGAGTTAAGCAAGGATTAAATGGTCTATCCTGTATTTCTACCTGTCCGTCTGTCCGCCTGTCCGTCTATCCCTATGTCTGTCTACCAGAATTTACTGCTAGCTTAGCTTAGCGCGTATTAATCTGATTTCCCTGCACTTTGCCCGTGCATTCACATTTTTCGCCGTAATCGCCGCGTCTCAGATTAAAGCCATGCCGAAAGTAAAGGGTTAAGAAAAAGGGTTAAGGGTTTTCGGTTCTGTCCAGGCGACATCTGATTTCGTTTAAGGCGCAACACAATCCCGTTAAACACTTGGCAAACTGTTTCGCTTACAGTTTACACTTTTAGCTATATATTTACAGTTAGTTTGCTTTTTGCCCCCTCTCTTTCTCCCTCCCTCTCTCTCTATTTCTCTTTCCCACCCTGCCTCTATAAATTGGCCAAATTTTGTGGAAATCACGCGTTACAGCTTTTCCGGTTTACGGCTACATCGGACAACGGACAACGGACAGTCTGGACACCGTTAATGTTGCCGTTGTTGCCGTTGTTGTTGTTATTATTATTGTGTGTTTCGTTTTGCAAATAAACAGCCAAACGAGTGTGCTACAAGTGAGCTGGCTGAGGGGGAGGCGGGGGGAGCGGACTTACGGCTAGGTTAAGCGTATGGTTAACAGCAGGGGGTGAGCAGCAGCAAACGGAGAAAGCTAGCGCTTCAGTGTATACTCTTGCCAAAAAAAAAATGTACACTGATAAAAATTTACATGATGAATTATATAACATTAGAATTTTAAGCTCTTCCTACTTGTCGTTTTATACCCTATACACTTTGAAAAATGGATAAAAAGGGGTTAATAACTTTGTTTTATTAAAACTTTTTAAAATAATTTGAATGTAACAAACATAACTATAATATAACTAGCTCTAATCTAGGTGTTCAGACAGACGGACAGACTGACAGACGGACAGACGGACATGGCTATATCGACTTGACTTGTCGTCCTGATCAAGAATATATATACCTTGTGGGGTCTGCCACGTCTTCTTCTTGGTGTTACACACATTTCCTCTTTGCACTAAGTTAATAGACCCTCTTTACTTTTTTAAAGTAAAGTGTCTAAAGATAAATAATAAAATATTAAATACTAATAAAATAGACTATTAAAAATATATAGAATAACATATGTAAAAAAAAAGTTATCAACCCTGTTTTTCCCATTTTTCAAATGGGTACAGGGTATAAAAACAAATATATGTACCTAAGAGCAAAAACAATAATAAAATAAAATAAATAATAATTTTAATTTAAGAAATTAAACTTCGTACTAAAAACTTAAAATAAAAAAAATTTTTAAAAATAAATATGCTCAAGAGCAAATAAAGTAATTAAATAATGGCTTTACATGACAATAACCAAGATATTAAACCTGTTTTTGACCTATTATCAATGGGTAGAGGATATAGAGAATTATTTTATTATTAAAAAATAATTATGAATAAAAAACAAACACTAAACAGTTTTAAGTAAATTAAAAATGCATACAACTCTTATACACAAACGCTTTGTAAATCAAATTAAGAAAAATGAATAGTTAAAATAATGAGAATAAAAAATAAAAATAAAATAAAAAAAAAATTTTTAAAATTTGAATTTGAATTTTAAATTTTAAATTTTTAATTTATATTTATTATTTATTATTGAACATTTTACAGCCCAAATACCTCTTCTTTGGCTTTCTATATTGAATTAATTAGAAAGAATTCTGTTTAAAATCTTAAATAAAAATGTATTGTATATGTATTAATTTTACTCTGTAGATTCTATTATTTGTATATTGTATTTAAAAAAAACTTTTATAAATTCGTTTTAAATTTTGAGAACTTTTTTGGAAGCCCAGGAGAACAATACCCTTACTTTTTGGCTGCCCCTGCTGCACCCCCTGATAGCTGTGAGCAGAGTAAGCACCCCTTTTGGTGCAACACTTGTTAATTGTTGACAATGTGTTATAAACTGATTTACACGCATTTAACGAAAAAGAAACACTGCCAAAACTCACGCAGCGCCAGCAACAACAACAACAACAACAACAACAACAAAACTAACAACACCCGCAACCCGCAACTGATGAGAAGTGAGGAGAAGTAAGGGGAATGTGGAGGACGTTGTTAGCGTCGACGGCAACCGCTTAGATGTCATCGTTAGCTCATGTTGCGACAGGGAAATGCCACGGCAGAGAGGGGGGCACTGGCGACAGGGGAAGAGAACTGAGAACTGAGAATTGGGAACTGGGAACTGTGAACTGGTCGCGTGCGCCACGCGAGGGTGGCAACTTGAAGGGGCAAGCAGCACGATTTGTGGTGCAGTGGTGCGTTGTGGTGTGGCGTTGTTTGTGTGTTAATGAACTGCGTAACAATTAACGGCAGCAACAACAGCAACAGCAACAGCAACAACAAGCACCAATAAAGCGCAACAGTGCAAATGAGGGAGGAGGGGCAGCAGAGAGAGGCAGAGCGGAGGAAGGGCAGCTGGAGGCACAGCAGAAAGTCAGTGGCAACACTCTGGACACTGCTGCGGGCACATTTGCGGATTTATTGGACAATAGAGGTACAGAGAGAAAGAAAGAGAGACTATTAGAGAGAAAGAAAGAGAGAGAATATTAGAGAGAGTGCATATTAGAGAGGAAAAGTATTAGAGTTGCACTGTGAGAAAAACCAAGAGCAATCGCACTTAAATCAAGCATTTCTGATGTTCAAAGTTCAATGAGCCACAAAATGATTGATTAAAGAACGAAATTCTTCAATTAAATTCACAAAATTCATACAATTTGTATATATATTTTAACCAACTTTTAAAATGTAAATAAGATACGATTCATAATTAATTAAATCCTTCCCTTCTTTGCTTTTAATTTTAAATAAATGATTCGGAATTCATTACCGATTCTGTTCTGAATTCCAGTACAAATGCTAAAGCAAAACAAGTTTTATTTAAGAACTTGTTTAGAACAAATCATTCGTTTCTCTGAGTGTAGAGTTTTAGATAGAGAGTGAGCACGCTTTTTATGCTGGTGCCTGATGCCATAGGCTGTGGTCAACTCCAACACTTGGCACTGATCCCAATCAATTTAATTGAGCCTCAGGCGTCTGCCCTTTGAACTCGCTGTCTGCACTGCAAAGAAAAACTAAGACTGCCTCAAGAAAGTTATATTTTATCTAACAATGTTTTACTTATTATTAAAATATATAGTTATTATTATTATTAAATATATAGTTATATTTATTTAGGCACTTGGGGAAAAAGAAATAAAATCATAAATATTAAACAACATACAAATTATTTAGAATTTTTTGTATATGATTCTATTACAATATTTTCCATAATTATGTATTATTTTGTGCATTTTCAATTGCATTTATATTGAAATTTGCGTATGATATTTAAGTTTAATTTTATACGTCGTAGTTGAAATTGATTTCAAATAAATATTATTAAAAACAAATCATTTATCTATAAATACACCTGCTTTTTCTGTTAAAATTCTAGTTATTATTTGAATAAAAAGTAATAATCAAGACTCAAGAAAGAAAAAAAATATAAAAAGGATATAGGAGAACTTAGATCTTTGTTATATTTCTTTTCAATTTTTGTTTGAGTGTAGATTTAAAATTGTTGTGCTGCTGTTTCGCACAGTGTACAGTATCAACTTGATAGAACTTGAGGCAAGTTTACTTTGAAACACTTCCAAATACTTGCAATTTTAGCAGTAAGTTTTGGCAATAATATCTGTAAACCAATCGAATCATACTTATATGAATATATACTACATATATCAATATAGTATATATTGTATATCAACTGAAAGACAGACCAAAGTTCAACTGGCAAGACGCTGTCATGTCTTGTCAACCCGGTTGAACTCACTTCCGTTGCAGAGTAATCAAGTGATTCAGGCAGCTGGGTGAGTACTCGAAGTACTCGAACTTTTGAGTACTACGACAATTCGTATTGTTGCTCATTCATAATTCCTTTTAATTGTGCGCGTATTTCTTAGATTGCACTCACAATTGGCCAGCAGAGCCAAAGGTCCAACTAGCGTAGTATTCATATTCATTCATTCATTCATGCGTGCATTCGTTTATTTATTTATTATGCTGAATTGGTTCCAGAGGTCTGGACCAGAGTCAAAGTCTCTGGTGCCCTCCAATGCGATGTGTGGCGCGTAAATTAACTTAATTGAAATTCGGGTCAACAGAGAGGCCAAGATAATGAAAGAAACTAATTAAAGAGCAACTCTCGAACGATCCCCCCCTCACAACCCCCTCTCAAACTTGCCTTGTCACCTACAGAGTAGTGGCTACCCACATGCTGGCAGTTTGTTAAATATTTTCAAATATTTTCACTACTCGGCAGCTACAATTTCATGATTGCTCTTGTTATTGTTGCTATTATTTGATTATTTGTGCACGCTGCCCATGGGTTAACAATTATTTTATTAATAAATATTTGAATGTGCTGCCCTCATCTATGACCAAAACTGGGCAACCACATCACAATCAATTAAAAATACATTTTGTGGTCAGTTCTCCGTACGCTCGGGGGTACGTAGAGCATTAGATAGAGCTGACACACCCAACATAACTTGCTAGGCTTCCAGCTGAAACCCAGTCTAGAATTTCGATCGATAATGTCAGCTATAATGCATAATTCAGAATTCAGAATACGTAGTCTCGGGTGTTTAACGTCAGTTTGTAGGTCAATCTGGTCTACCTTAAGCATAAATCAATTGATTTAACTTTGACATTTCTATATATACTTGGTTATTTGTTTCAATTTCTGACTTATGCAAGTGCAGCCTACTTTTAACACTAGTAATTTTCGTCATACAAAGTATTTTAATATCAAACCATATATTATTGTAGTAGAAGGTCATTTAAACGGTTTAATGTCTAAAATTAGTTCCAAAATTATTAGGTGCATAGAGTGAAATAAAGTTTTTGAGTAAAACTTTATATTACAAAATTTTTCCTACGTTATATTAAAATTTGTTCCTTGAATTACACTGTTTAGATACAAGTTTCTATTTCACGCCCAAAAATAAAAGTTATATTTTGACTACTTAAAATTAGGTCGAAAAACATATGAGGATATTTTAATTTTAGATCGAAAGCACTTTTAAAATGTTGAAAATCCTTGAACAAACTAAAATGTATTTATTTTATGAAAAAATAAACACAAGGATTTTCTAATTTTAGTAAAATATTAGGTTAAATTAAATTTTGTTTTTAATAGCAAGTTATTTAAAAGTTTAAAAAGTCTTAGACAACATTTCAATATGTGTTTTCTTCTTTCCAATGCAGCCATAAATTTTCCTAATTAGTACTCTAGCATGAATTTAAAATACTCAACATCGATGGCCAAATATCTTGGCTAAATATAACTTTAAAAGTAAATGGCTCTTAATCGTTCTTAAAATTACAGGTTTTCCAAAGAAACAGCTTTTTATAATATTACTAAAAACTCATTCTCAAAAAAAAAAAGGATTAGAAATATTTTTGACCAAAATAGATTGGATAAATTTAAAATTCTTTAAGTAAAGTTTATATTTGTAAGCATTTACTTCTTATAAAGATATAATATTTAGAAGTTTTCCATAAAAATAATGTACATGTATCATAAAAGACAAAGCAAAATAATTGGTTAAAATTCTAATATTAAATTAATTTAAATTATATAAATTTGGTTTAACAAAAAGTGATGAATAAAAATTTGGGAAAATATTTTCTAATACCCTGGCTGTCTTAATAACTTTAGGATTCCTATTCATATTTCTATGTAGGGCGGATTATGTTGATACTCAACACGTTCAATACTCCCGTACTGAACAAACTCGTCCAGCTCAGCCTAAACAAATGTCAGGAAACTATCTTGGGATTCAAGCACTGCATCCTTGCCAAACAAAAGCGACTAAGACCAAAACGCGTTTGGGTTAAACCTGAGTGCAAACAAAGCGGCTAACTAACCGATCTATATACAATATATATAAAATATTTATGCCCAACTGCAACACATACAGATACGGATACAGTTAGAGAGCGAGAGGGAGAGGAAGAGAGAGGGAATGGCGATGGGCTTGAATCATTAATGAAACTAGGCTTAGATTACCGAGCATGCAGCAGAGAAAGAAGAGTAAGGAGAAATTTGCAGTTGGTAAATGCCGAAAAAAGTGTAACAAACGGCACACGCAGTAGGGACAACATGCTGGGAGGGAGGACTAGAGATGCCAACGATAGACCGATAGACCCAAGGGTAATCAGCTTGGGCATCTGGATGTGCTGCTAGACTGAACGGATGCTGCTCTTTCGACATCGTAATCCCTGCACTTAACCCGGGTAATAAGATAAGTAAGGCAGATACCAGTAGAAGACAATACGAGTACGTTTTCGGCTTGTTATCTTTGTAAATTGCATGTCGAGCACTTAAGCCAATTCAAGTCGTACCTGGTTAAGACATTTTTGCGCGTGCTACTTTTCCCTATCTCTCCCGGTTTCTCAGGTCTTTGATACAGTTTAACAAATCCAGCTCATGTGTGCGATGAACCAATAATTCCACAATGCCCTCAGACCTCAAAACAATCAACACAATCATCTACCCGAGCTGCAATCGTCTTAGGTCTTAGTCTGAGCACTGCTTTAGCGACTTAGAGCATGAGCGGTCTCGAGCGGAGGGTTTAGGTAAGTGGATTCCATTACGAATCCAATTCAGTAAGTCCACAGCACCGACCGACATTGTAATTGAAAAATGTGTTAAATGTATAATGCGCTGATCCAAAACTATTTCAATAACAAGCTGTTACTTAAGCCAGGGCAACTCAACTCAACTGCCCAAATACCCAATCAAACAATGAACCGTTTTCGGTTCTCCGTCTCCGTTCTCCTATCCGTTTCCTTTTCCTCTACCAACTCTAGTTTCTGCTACAGCCTTCAAAGCCTTTTGTCTAATCATTTACAAAGTTCCCATATCTTAAGTCCCGGCTAAGCATGCGTTGTATACGCAAAATATATGATGGTCCTCGGCTCTACATATGGGCCGGAAGGTGTTTTAACTCTTGCCGTGGTTTAAGCTACCAAACATCCATAAACAAAGAGCTCTGGCGTATCTAGTAAAGCAGCAAGCTAAAGGATTTGATCGGTAAATAAAGTGAGCAGCAAAAAAAATCATTACCAAGTACACTTGGCGTTACCCAGCCTAAGCTCTATTAGAGGTTTATTTCAGAAATTTTCTCAGTTAAGGGTGAATTTTTTTTTAACCCTAAGACACGTGTCAAATTATGTTGGATTTGGCATTTTTCAAATCAATCGGATAATAAATAAATATAAAATGGAAAGCTTAAGAGGGATAACGAGTGCGTGGGACGAGCGAGAGGTGGACCAGCGAGTGTTCGTCCAGGGAGAGTTTGGCCAGCAAGAGTTACGTAGTGAGAGTTGGGCCAGCAAGAGGTGGGCGAACGAGAGCTCGGCCAACTAGAGTTCGACCTACGAGAGTTCGACCTACGAGAGTTGGGCTAGCGAGAGTTGGACCAGCGAGAGTTGGACCAGCGAGAGTTGGACCAGCGAGAGTTGGGTTAGCGAGAGTTAGACAAACGAGAGTTCGATCAGCGAGAGTTGGGCTAGCGAGAGTTGAACCAACGAGAGTTGCGCTAGCGAGAGTTAGGCAGCGATTGGCGGAATTTTCGGAAATATTCTGATAAAGGTGTGAAAGGAAACATTTCAACTTTCAAGTCTATTAAATTTAAGAAATATTGACATTTTGGGGTTTTCTATACAGTATCAAATAGCCGAACTTTTATATTTTCTAAACAAAATGATTCAAAAACTAACTACAAACCAGATCAAGTAATTCAGTTATTTACTAACCATTTTGATATTGTGATCTCATTAAACTGGGAGTCAAAGCAACTTCCAACTTTACGGATTCGAAAATAAGTTAAATTTTTAATTTGCAGCCAAAAGCGGTTGAAACGCTGCTTGGCACCCTATAAAACTGGCAGCTAATCGTTTCAATAACATGATTTACCAACAGCAAACAACAAAACACACCCAAAACAGATAAACAGTGGGGAATCGGACAATAATTTACAATTATTGAAAGTGGAAACAGAAGAAGCGGAGAAAGAAGTGGACGAATAAGAGGAAAATACGAGTATGATAATTGCTACCGATGCGTTGATGCTCGCTCAATTTCCCCCCTGACTAACGATGATATTAATTATCATTTTCATTTACAAATCGCCTGCATATAGATAAAGCCGAAAGGAATGGAAACGAGTGAAAAGCGCAGTATTTATGACATGAAAATGCCTTGTTACGGCGTAAGAACTTGTTGATGCCGGATGGGATGGCATGGGATGGGATGGTATGGGATGGGATTGGATGATTATGATGATTGTTGTTGTTGATGCTCCGTTTTTCTCACATGTTTCACTCAAATGCGCACTTAAGCCGCCACATTTACACATATACGAGTATATTTATACACACAGACACACATGTCAAGTGATCAAAGAGCCTGCCGCAATGCGCATTTCTAACTTGAAAATTTTCGAATATTTTGAAAATGAAGACATCAGCATAAGGTTCTCTAAACGAGAGAAGAGACGGAGAGAGAGAGAGAGCGAGGCAGCAACGCCCTCGCCAGGGGTTTAGAAAAAGTGGCCCTGGGTCGCAGAGTTTCAGAGTCGGTGCCCCTTTCTAGGCTTCTCATCTTTCACTTTTACCCAACAAAAAAAGGCATATTAGTTGAAAAATTGTATAACAAAAGTTAAGAAAAATTGTTGTGCACACACACGCACACACACAGCAAATGGAAGTGTGCTCCTCTAGACAATGGCCCGGCCTGGCACCGTGCACCCCAGCAAGTAGGGTCCTGCAGGAATCGCCCGGGATTACCTGCGGTGCTCGGCACAGCTGGAGTTGTCACTGGGCATGTAAAGAGCCAAGAAATTGAGACAAGAACGTTGAGGGGAACACGATGCTCGGCTTCAAACGGCATTCTGGGTTTGCCGACAGCAGCAAAACAACTAATTAAGTCAACAGGCAGCCAAAAATAGCCAACAAATGCACAGAAAAACAAAAAAGAAGGTTGCTTTAAAAAGGCTAAACCTGTGAGCTAAACAGCATTAAATAGCTGATAATCTCAGTAGCTAAAATAAAGGCTAAAGAAGGAACCTAAAGCAAAGCAGCTAAAAAAGGCTAAATATGCATAGCTGACAATCTCAGTAGCTAAAAAAAAAGGCTCAAGAAAGGCAGCTCAGTAGCTAAAAAAAAGGCTCAAGAATTTAATAAAGAAATTCAAAGAAATACAATTTAGTTTTTATTTTTTCATTATTTTAAATGTTTTTTATTTTTGTATAATTTCTAATTTTTGCATATTTGCAATATATGTACAATTTGTGTTGCAACTGCAGCTGCAACTGCTGCTGTTGCTGTTGCAGCTGCAACTGTTGCTGCTGGCACTGGGGGCTGCTGCTCCAATTGTCGGCTGTCCAGGCCGGCGTGAGCCTTGCTATTGATATTGTTTATGTTTTTTTCTGCTAAATACAATTATTTAGAC
>JAWNNJ010000577.1:0-97751 GCA_035045125.1 Hypselothyrea guttata
CAGTGATGAACATAATTATTGGCACAGCAAGCATGTTGCACTTTGAGACCATTTTTCTACCCTTAATATTTGGATTTTTGCTTGAAACAAAATTTATATAAATAGAATAGACAATTTTCAACTGAATGCATTTAATTTCATAGTAATATCTCTTATAATTATTTTCTAAGAATTAAAAAACAAAAAAAAGTCGAAATTTTTCTGAACAAAATTATTGGCACACTTATATTCTAATTAACTGTAATGACTTAATTTCAACGATCTGGCAACTCTTTTTCTAAAAGACCCGTTACTTGTGCATTGGCAAAAGCGTAGCTGCAAAATTTCCAGTTAAAATTTTTGTTGGCGACTCATATTGAAAGAAATTGTACGGATTTTTAACAAAATGGGCAGGAAACAAGTGGAAACTACCGTAGCTCAGCGGAAAATCATTATATATTTGCACGATCAAGGCAAATCTTATGCAGAGATTGGGGAAATGCTAGATCGAAGTCGATTTACCATTCGGAGCATCGTGCAGCGTTTTAAAGGCGCCTCAACATTGAAGAGTGCAAAGCACACCGGCCGCCCTAAATCTTTAACGGACCGTGAACGGAGCCATATAATAAGGAAGGTGAAGGTCAACCCCAAAATCTCCTCAAGCCAGATTGCGGCTGAGGTCAAGCAGGAGTTTGACAAGGATGTTCATCCAATAACTGTGCGCAGGACCTTACAAGATGCCAATTTCAATTCTCGTGTTGCTAGACGCAAACCGCTCATCTCGAAAGTGAATAAAGTGAAGCGTTTAGCCTATGCTAAGGAGTATTTGAAGAAGCCGATCGAATTTTGGAACTCCGTAATATTTTCAGATGAAAGCAAATTCAATATATTTCGTTCTGATGGCCGCCAAAGGGTGTGGAGAAAGCCCAACACCGAATTTCAAAAAGAAAATGTTGCTTCGTCAGTTAAACATGGTGGTGAAGTAGTCCTTGTTTGGGGCTGCATGTCCGCTGGAGGTGTAGGTGAATTGGAATTCATTGATGGAATAATGGACAAAAAGAAATACTTAGACATCCTGAAGAGAAATGTGAAAAAAAGTGCAGAAAAATTAAATTTGCCATCCACATTTAGCTTCCAGCATGACAATGATCCGAAGCATACGGCTCATGATGTTCGTATGTGGCTCGCACATCATGTGCAACACACATTGCCGCATCCGCCACAATCTCCAGATCTTAATCCCATAGAACATTTGTGGGAAGAACTGGATAGGCGGGTCAAGAAGCGCCCAATAACATCAAAGGCACAATTGAGAGAGGCACTGGTTGAAGAATGGAACAACATTAGTCCAGAAGTAACAAAAAAATTGGTTTTTTCGATGCCAAAGCGCTTGGAATATGTTATTAAACAAAAGGGTTTAGCAACAAAATACTAAATATGTTTTTACGCGCTATTTTTCAAACAATTTGTTAATTTTTCATTCAAGTGTGCCAATAATTTTGTTCAGAAAAATTTGGACTTTTTTTTGTTTTTTAATTCTAAGAAAATAATTATAAGAGATATTACTATGAAATTAAATGCATTCAGTTGAAAATTGTCTATTCTATTCATATAAATTTTGTTTCAATCAAAAATCCAAATATTAAGGGTAGAAAAAGGGTCTCAAAGTGCAACATGCTTGCTGTGCCAATAATTATGTTCATCACTGTACATATGTAAAACGCATGACAAACAATCGGAACATAAAAAACTGTTTACTCTGTTAAGCGCAGCAGTCCCACCCCTTCCTCACGCCCTCTTCCAACAACTGAAGTTCAGGTTTTGTTTTTTATGCCCTGTACCATTGAATTGGATAAAAGTAGGGTTGATAACTTTAGGAAAATGTATGGCGGACCCCATATCATATATAAGTATATTCCTGATCAGCCGAATAACAAGCCTAATAAGCAATATACAGGGTTGTTATTCGGAATATAAACTCTCAAATATTATATTTATTTAATCTGAAAAGCGCATTAAAATCGGTTAAGAAACATAAAAGTTATTAAAGAAACAATATTGCGGTATTTGTCTGCATGTCGTATAACATTTTTCAAATAAATTTCAAATAATTTTCTTAAATTATATTTAAAATATAGGCTGCGGGGTATTTTACAGTCGGGTGCTTCCGACTGTTCGTCTCCGTTACTACTGTTTTTTTTATTATGTTATTTTTTACACTTTGTTTAGTCATTTCGCCTTTTGCGTATTCTTTGCGCTGTTTTATTTCTGTTTGTTTTACTTTGCGCTTTGCGTTTGTTTTGTTTAATTTCAAAGTCAAGGTTAATGTGTTTTTTGTTGTTTTGTTTTGTTTTTGTGTTCATAAAATATTTTATGATTTACATAATTGTTTAACAGCTTTAATTGAAAATCCAAGCACACAGTTAACAGCGCTGTAAAGTTGGAATGTAAATATTATGCTTGAATGTTGACTTAACATGTGACTGGTACTTGCTGTTAATTGCTCAAGACTCTTAACTAAGAGAATGTTAAAAAAACAATTGAATTTTGTATTATTTGCATACTCACTTTGCACAGCTAATTGTTGCTGATGCGCCGCTACTCGCTGTAAATAAACAAAAGTAAACAGTTTTAGTTTATGTTAGGTTTAAAATTAATATTCAAAATGCGCGCGCACTGTTAATAGTTAACAGCTGCCAGTTAACAGCAATCGGGCTTAGCAGAGACACAAACCACCGCTTATCGCTTATCACTTGAATGCTTTGTTGAAATGCCGCTTAATCAATGAAGTTGATTTTTATTTTGATATTTATTGTAAAATTAATTAAAGTTTTTGTTTATTTTGTTGTTGCTTACATTGGCATTGGCTAACATTGTGCGCAGTCCGCTGTTTTGCAGCGATTGCACGTCCAGCGATTGGCTGCGGCCGCGTTGAGTCTTGGTGGGGGAGGTGGGCGGCGGGCCGCTGCCCGTCGAGTGGGTGTGGCGGTAGAGCCAACGCTTAACAGCCGACATTGTTGTTGTTGTATTTGTATTTGTTGTTATCAATTGAGCAAGGCGTTTAACAGTAGCTGCAACTCGATTTACATGGCACTGTTATGACACAGTAACAGCGCGCCGCGCTGTGCAGTTGCCGCCACTGCGCAACAGATGGCGCTAGTAATAGCAGCGTTTTTACTATTCGCGCGTTTTTTCAGCGTTTTTAAATGTTTAATTTTGTCTGTGGCTTGCGGTAATTTATTGCTAATTATACATGCAAATTTCTGTGCATTTTTTATGTTGTTTTTTTTTAAATTGTATTTTTATTGTCAGCTGTTGTTGTTTTTGCGACAGCAGGAAACAAAGAGTAAATGAAATAATTGTTCTTGTGCGCCATAAAATATAAATAATAATAAAAACCGCCCATGAAAATGTCAACGTCTTTTCCACAAAAACATTCCAAGTGCAATAACAGCAGTATGTAAAGCCTTTACATACACACACACATATGTACATATCAATGTAGATCGCTCTCTTTGGGTCAAAGAGACTCACAAATTAATCCCTGACCCCCGCGCGGGCTTTTAATTGAAAGAGAAGAACAACAACAGCAGCAGCTGATGCAGAAGAAGAAGAGCGCGCCCGCTCTGACGCATACGGTTTATTAAACGTAAAAAAAACGACAAAAAAATAAAAAAATAAAATAACAGAATGGAATTGATTGAAAGGTAAAAAGCAAACGAACTATGCACAAAAGTCTGTCTGACCTACTGAACTATAGACGGAAACAAGAGAGAGAGAGACCAAAAAGGGTTAAGAGCGAGAGAGAAACAATTGCGATTATTAAGAGAGAGAGAGAGAGAGAGAGAGAGAGAATCCAAAAGAGAATCAACCAAGAGTCAAAAAGAAATATAATGTTACAATCAAATATCGGGAAAATCCTTTTCAGTACTACAAATTAATTTATTTTGATTAATTTCAGATTTTAATTTTTAAATATCGTCCAAAAACGTGAACAACTTGTAACCATCGTTGCCAGAAATAGTTCGATTACAATTACAAAATATTTTAAAAATATGTTCACATATATAAATATGAAAAATAAATCAAACGTGAAAAAATAGGAAATATATATAATATAAAAAGTAAAAATATATATTTTAAAATAAATAAAATTCTGAAACTTGTTAAATTGGCAACTCTGTTATTAACCAATCCGGTTTAAAAAGTGTATAAAAACAAGTGTATAAAATACAAAAAAAATTGCTCAAATCAATTAGAATATTAAAAAGAAAGCTTTCAATCGTAATTATTCTTAAAAAATTGTTTTAAGCTTGTTTGCTTGGGCAATCAATTAGAGATTAAAGACATAATCGAAGAGAAAAATGTGATTGACAACTTCCAAAAATAAATATTATAAAGATCTATCCTAATGCAACGATTTTGGAATTACAGAAGATGATAACAGTTTGACTAGACTATCAATTTTATTGAAAAGAACTAATAATGTTACGTACAATATTATAATTGAAATTACAGAAATTGATAACAATTTGATTAGAATATTAATATTAATGGCAAGCAATTTAAATATATAAAAGAACTAATAATGTAACGTATATTTTAAAGGCAACATTATCCAAAGTAAAAACCTGCTGCTCTGCTCAACTGTCGGTTGCCTCCGACTGTTCAGCGTATTATAGTATTTTCGTGAGGCTGTCTAACTGTCTGACATGGGTATTTGTAGCCATTTGTTGCATTCGCATTCGTAATATTTGCCCAGCGAGCCAGCGACAGCCTTAAGTTTATACTACACATACATACACTCAGAGAAAAAAAAGAGTGATTAAATAAATTAAATAAAGCTCTCAATAAAGCTATATTTTGTACTAGAAATTAGAAATTTTAATCTTCAACTTTTAAATTGTTTTTCAATGTTTCTCTGTAAACTGCATTAATTAATAAATTAACAAATAAATAAATAAATAAATTATACAAATCGTACAATGATTAAATATACTACGAATTGTATCTTATTTTAATTATAAAAGTTCATGAAAATTTAAAAATAAATTTTCAGAATTTCTGGCTCATTAAACTTTACACTCAGGAAATCCTTGATTCGAGTACGATCACTCTTGATTTTTTCTCTCAGTGTATGTATATCATGCTTGTCAATATTTGTGCAATATTCTTAGCGGACAGATGATGAAAACAACGGGAGAGAAAACAGAAAAAAGGAAAAACAATAGAAAACTAAACAATTTGTTGAAATTCATTAACGTTAATTAGAAAATGCTGTGAAAGCTGTCAAGCATTATTGGTTAACCGTAAGTTGAAATATTAAAAACCAAACAAAATTTATTGCAAAATAAACCAAAATTTGTCGATTGCTTGAAGCTTGCATTAATGAGCTTTGAAAGTCTACTTAAAAATGGATTGTTGACGTCTGTCAAAGTTTATTGGGAATCTGACTGAAAACTACAAATTTTCAAAAATAATTTACATATTAATTAATAACTTGAATGTTTTTTTTAAATGCCGATTAAAACAAAAAGAAAATGTATTGCAAAATAACCCAACATTTGACGATTGTTTAAAGCTTGCATTAATGAGCTTTGAAAGTCCATTTAAAAATGAATTGTTGACGTCTGTCAAAGTTCATTGCAAATCAGAATGAAAACTACATATTTTGTTAAACAATTTTCAGATTGATTAAAAAATTAAACATTTTTAAACTGCATATAAATAGAAATATATTCCAAAGTAAACCAAAATTTGTCGATTATTTGAAGCTCGAATTAATGAGCTTTAAAAGTCAACTTGAAATTCAACTTTAAAAAATTAATTATTGACGTCTGTCAAAGTTCATTGGGAATCTGACTGAAAACTACAAAATTTCTAAAATAATTTCCAGATTAATCAATAAGTTATTGCTTAAGCATTTTTAAATTGCCTATTGAAAATAAAACAAAAATATATTAAAAAAAATATTTTTCGATTATTTGAAACTTGAATTAATGAGCTTTGAAAGTTCACTTAAAAATGAATTGTTGACGACTGTCAAAGTTTATTGAGAATCTGACTGAAAACTACAAAAATTTCTAAAATAATTCGCAGATTAATCAATAACTTAAGCATTTTTAAATTGCCTTTTAATACTTGACAAACTCAATTAACAGCTGAATATCTCCCCAGGCGAAACATCAAAAGCTGCGTCCATTCAGTTAATACATAAAGATAATAATACTATAAAGAAAATCGCAACAAATATGTAGCAGAGAGCGAATCAACATTGTCAAGTGGTCGACCTTTAGACGTTCGGAATTGCAATAAAAATAAATAAAAAATAAAAAAATAAAAATAAATCTGTACACAGATTCTCTATGCAAGCTGACAAATGATTAATTAATGTGCAATAACTGCTAAGTAAACAAAAAAAATCGGATTGTTTTTGTACTTTGGGAATAGCAACAATTATAAACCATGCCCAAAAATGTGTAAGGCAAGAGGGGCAAGGGGTTCAAGAAACTGTTTTTCTAGACAGAGTGGAAGCAAATCCAATTTCACTTCCTCGGCTATTAAAAAAGGCATTAAGTTATAGCAAGTGGGCGGGACTTGCGTTGAGTACGTATAAACAGTCTATAGATACCCTGTAAAAACCAGTTTTGCGCAAATTCTATTCAAATTGCTTAAGAAACTGTAGACAGCGTCCGACTGTTTGACTGCGTACCTACTGATCCGCTTGTTTTTAGTAGACTTAACTGCGGTAACAAAAGCCATCAATTTCATTTTTAAATAAAAGCAAAACAATACCACAAACTACAAAATAGGCAAGTGGATCGATAGGGAATCAATGGGACAGTCGGACACATCCAACAGTAAAAATATTCATTTAATATTTATTAACAAAATTTTCAAATTAACTAATAAGAAAAAACTTTTTAATAGCATTGAGATTTAAG
Organism: Hypselothyrea guttata; assembly: GCA_035045125.1. Lineage (NCBI taxonomy): Eukaryota > Metazoa > Arthropoda > Insecta > Diptera > Drosophilidae > Hypselothyrea > Hypselothyrea guttata. Next base: position 6,924 of record JAWNNJ010000577.1, read on the forward strand.
TTTTCAGTAGGGTCTCAATTATGCAGTCGGACGCATTTAACAATTTACATTCATTTCATTTTTATTAACCAAATTTCTAAATTAACAAATAAGAATAAGTTTTTTAATAGAATTGAGATTTAAGTTTTTTAATAACTTCCGAGTTTATTAACTGATTTCAATGCACTTTTCAGGATGAGTTAAAAATGTGATAAGGAAGATATATTCCCAATAACAACTTGATATGTTCAAGATTACTTTTGTTAATCGGATTTTAATCTGTATTTAGACTCGATCAGCGTATGGTATACACAAGAGCTAGGTTCGATCTTGAATTTTCAGGAATCGATCTTTTCGATAGAGAAAAAAAAACCGATTAAATCAAATCAAAATCTAATCGAAGCCCTAGTATACATTTATCTACCATCCAAAAATTGCTGCTTTAGTGAGATCTAGGCTTTTATCCAGACAGATCGACTCAGCTCGTCGCGCTGGGTTCGATCTAGAATTTTCAGGAATTGATCTTTTCGATAGAAAAAAAGGGATTATAAATCAAATAGAAATCCAATCAAAGCCCAACTCTAGTAAAGATCTATCTACATTCCGAAAATTGATACCCTAGTGAGATCTAGGCTTTTATTGAGACAGAGCGACTCAGCTCGTCACTCTGATCAAGAAAATATATACTTTATATACTGAACTTGCAGTTCTGCAGACCCAATAGACCCTTTAAATGTACGCAGTCTAAATTTATGAAGCTTTTAAGTATTGAATACATTTGGCAAACATTTTCCGGGGTATTTTCCATTATAATATAGCAAAATTGCTGCAACAAACAACTCTAATATATGGCAACAAAACAAGATTCGCATATATATATAAATAGATGTGCTTTATTTGCGTTGATAATGCCCAGCAGATGGACAGATAGTAAATAACATTTTGCTGCTTTGTCTAGAAATACTATAGTTTATAATATTATTAAAATAGGTATTATTTCTAGTCAATCGATCAGACTGAGAAGCCTTAGCCTTACGAACGAGCCCATTTATTATGCGCGCTATTTTAATTATAATCAAATCGATTTGAAATCTAGCAAAATATACTATAATATATATTTATATAAGTATATATAAATATGAGTGACTTTTGTCTTTTGTTTATGGTCTTAGCTCGTATCTTATCGCAAATTTTAAATTAAATTTCTTTCCATTTGCCGCTAGATAAAACACCCCACGCTGATAACACTTGCAAAAGCTTTTTTTTGGCGACTCGTATTAGTTGTAAGCTGTTGAATATTTACGTAGTTTTCTATTTACAATAGTTAGTATATATTCCCTTATCGAGGCCTGAAGTTCATTGTCAACATCTAGGCAGAAGAATACATTTATCAATTCCGAGCCAAACAGCTGTGGGGCCTCTAAAGCGTGTCGAACTATTTTGACAGATTTTCAACGAGTCAACGCCATAATTAAGTGTACGAAATATATTAGAATATATTAGAAAATATTGCTCCTAAAAAAATAAATGAATATAAGCTAGAGAATTTGTTACGAGCACAAAACAATTCCAGCGCAGTTTCTACTGATTGAATTTAAACTAATCTAATGAGCTCTATGCAGTCTCAGCAATCAGCCAGAATCTTAGTAAATTTATATAAATTCAGGCTTTTCAGATTGAATTTTATAGTCAGCATCTGTTTATTTTATAAAAATAAATAAAGCTTTTAAAATAAAGTTATATGTTAAATTATATTAAAAGAAACCTCAAAAAAGAGACATTTTTCTATTTTTGTTTCAAAAATTCAAAGTATAAATTGCTTTTAAATTATTATAAAAATAAATAGGAAATACAATAAATTTTCATATAAAAAATTTATTAAATAATTTATTAATCATCATCAAGAATATTTTTAAATGTATATAAAAGATATGTATATGCATTCAATTATTGAATATCATATAGTTTTGTTATAATATAAATTGAAATATAAAATTTTTGTTTTACAATAATCTTTAATATAAAAAAAATTTATCAAATAATTTATTAATCATCATCAAGAATATTTTTAAATGAATATAAAAGATATATGCATTCAATTTGTAGTTAAATAAATAAATAAATAATAAATTAAAATATAATATCTATTTAATATTTTTTTTTATTAAATTTTAATTATTTTAAATTGAATAAAATATATAAAATCTAAAAATGTGCTTAATTTCTGGATTGCAGGGTATGTTCTGCACCAAAGTACCTGCTGTCAAGTGCACTCAACTGCAGCTTTTCCCGATTGTTTTATAAGCACTGCTTTATAAGCATTTGATTATTTGGTTAGGGTGGACCTGACTTAAACCAATTTAATTTATTAGCTCAAAACTACATACGCAAGGCATAAAACTGATTAATGTTAATCAAATTAACAGAATTAATAACCTAAACCCATGTTTAAAAAATGTTCAAAATTAAACAGTAAAGAAAGAAGCTTTAAAAATTATTGAAAATTGTATTTGCCTTATCTAAAGAGTATTTGCCTTATCAGCCGCAGCTGTGGAAGTCAATCAAATTATTTAATTGCTTTGAGGTTTATTAAATTGTGATATAAATGTATGAAATATAGCGCTATAATTCGGCAATATGTGCAGAATATTGATATGGATGGCCAGCTGATTAGAAAAGCCTCAAAGTTGGAAAGTGAGAATTTAAGACTTGACAAATTAGCAACTAGGAAAAAAGCTTAGAGCATTAACAAATTGCAAACAAAACAAAATATTTAACAAATTTCATGAATACGTTAATAAGCGCAACAACAAAATACATACAAACACACACACATACATATTTATAAGTATATATATGACACATCACATGTTTGCCATTTGTTTTGCTGCCACTTTTATTTTTAATTTTTTTCGGTCGCTTTTTGCCCCTTATTTGTGATCTTTTAAGCTTTTACCACTGTTCCATGTGCCCACAAATTGTTGCAATTAAATAAATAGAACTGCAGATTAAAATGCCACAACATTTAATAAACATCTTGAGCAGAACGCGTGCGCCTGCTCGACTTTGTCAATGAACTTGAAAATTGAAAAAAGCATTTCTATAATAAATATTAAATAAAAATAAAAAAAAAACTATTTTAAATAGTCAACAATTAGCACACGGCAGGCAAATAAATTTGCTTTCATATATGTGTAGATATATTTCTTTTGAGTAAACAAAATAAAGCATTTGTGCTCAGTGTAGCAAATGGATTTTGTAGTTCATTTAAAATACATTTTAAAGAAAATATATTAATCATTTTCAATTTTTTTTTTTATTTTAGATAATTTTAATAATAATAACTCTATGCTAGTTTATATCATTTCTAGTGGGTGTTCATTTATGTGAAACTCTCGCTGCTTAACTCTTGCTGGGACAACTCTGGCTGACCCAACTCTCCCTAGCCCTACTCTTGCTAACCCAACTTTTGCTGGCCGAACTCTCATTAATCTAACTCTTGCTGGCCGAACTCTCACTGGCCGAACTCTCGTTGGCTCTTCTGTTGGAGAAAATTGGATTTAAAATTTTAAAATTGGAAACTACTTCCTTACAAAATAAACTCAATAACAAAGATCTTATATGTACATATATAATAATGCGAATTTCTAATATTATACTAAATATTATATTAATCTTGAAAAAGCTGTCAAACAAAATATGATTAATAGCAAAGATATTTAAAGTCAAATAACTAATACAATTCTAAATACCACACAGCAATCGCCCTTTAGAAGTCAAAGGCTATAGCAGAGCTAAGTAAAATTTGATTACAAATACAAATATTAATATCATTTGGAAAATTCCTAGGTATTTTAGAACTATCTGTATAGTTGAAGAAAATACTTTTTTTTTTATATTTTCGTCGGATTCAAGAAGGTAGTCTTTGATTACAGAAGTACTTTATATATAAGTACGTATATATATTTAGAGAATTATATACTTTGATGGCTGATGTTCAATTTATATTGTAATAAAGTTATTGTTTTTTAGTTTTAAATTTATTAAATTATTTTTAGTTGATACTAAACACTTTGATTAATTTAAGTTCAAGTTATAGTTATTAATTAGTGAATTTTTTATTTATTAGTTTATTTTATATTTTCATATGCATTTTTAAATCACTTTTCATCACTTTTTATGCAACATTAATAAATGCAAGCATTTTGTATTAGTTTTAAAAAATTATTTCATTATCAATTAAATGCTGTTTATTGCCCATAAATCTTAGTTAATTTATAATTTGGCATAAATAATTTTAATTCACTTGGGTTAACGGTTCTGAGCACAACACACACTAATTAATTTCATAATTTTGATTGCCGTTTATATTTATGGAGCGCAGCAAGAGCGGCGCGTGATTTAAATCAAATATATTGTATAAATAAATGTCTTTTATTATTATTGCTTTCTTTATAGTATTAGTTTTACACGTTTGCGTTTGTTTATCGAATAAAGAGAGAGAAAGAAGCGCGCGCGTCCCGTTCAATTGGAAATGCAATTGAAAATAAAAGGCGAAAGAAGAAAACGGCGAAATTGAAATGACGCCGCTGCCGCTGCCGCTGCCGACGACAAAAACGCCGACGTATACGTAATATGTGTGACAGTATGTGTGTGTGTGTGTGTTTGTGGCACTTTTCCGCAAAGCCCAAAAACTGTTAGACAACTGAGAGAGAGGAAGAGAGCGCGAAAATGGCTGTATGTGTGCGAGAGCGTCGAGCTTTTGAGAGCGACGAACAGCTGTTAAAGTCGATCAGCTGTTGTTGTTGCTGTTATTGTTTACACTGCTGACTTTTCGGCTTACTTTCTCACTCTTTCTCTTACTCTCTGCAATCGCGCATTTCAAGGATGACGCGACATATTCTGTTATCTGATAATATCGCAAGCGCTCTTTTTATCTTATAATCTTATCTTCTGTGATAAGCGCGTTCAATTGTGCAAATGTCAAATGTAATCACAGCTCATCGCTTATCAATCAAAGCGCATTAGGCCAGATTATCGCTGGGGAAATCAAAATCGCTCATGTCTATAAATATAGTATATTATAAATATAATGCCCGACGTCAGATCAATTGACGCTTTAAGGTAATTGATAATGAAACAATTTACAGTTGTACAATGTTTTTCAATGGTTTGATAAGAGATAAGAGCGTAAGAAACGTGTGTAAAGTCAATGTTTGCATAGCTTCAAGTTGTTGGTCAACGAATTAATTAACTATTATGTAGCAATTTTAAATTTATTTTATTTTTTATGTTTTTAAATTTTACAATTGTAAAATTTGTAATTATTTTATATTTATTTTATATTGTCATTTCAATATTTTATTATACATTTGCATATTTTAGCCACGTCATAATATATAAATGTTTTGATTTAAATTAAAAAAAAAAAACTCAAATTAATTTATATTTATTTTTTGTTATTACTACATATATTTTGCCATTAACATTGTTTTTTATTCTTTTATTGAACTATTTAAAATAATTTGATTTAAATTAACAAGAAATTTAAGATTAAATTAAATTTTACCATTATATTTTTGTGTTTTATTAGATTATATTTTTGGTTTAGGTATTCTAATCAGCATTTGTAACTTTTATAATTTTTAACTTTTAAATTTTTTAATTATTAGTTTTTTTTCACTTTTTGTTGTTTATTTATATTTTTAATTTATATTTATATTTTATTATTAACAAGAAATCTTAGATTAAATTAAATTTTTCTTGTTATTATTACCAAGTTTTTTTTTGTATTTTATTTAGGTATTTTAATCATCATTTGTAACTTTTATAATTTTTAACTTTTAAATTTTTTAATTATTATTTTTTATTTCACTTTTTTTTGTTTATTTATATTTTTAATTTATATTTATATTTCATTATTTGTTTTTTTTTTTGAAAATTAAGTATATTTTGACATGATTAGAAATTGTTTACATTTATATATTTTGTAACGTTATTTAATTATATTAATTATATTTAATTATATATACAAATAAATTATTAAATTTTTTACATTTTAAATAAATACATGTTATTTGATTTTATGCGCATGTTTTAATAATTTCAAAATTCTTAATTCTTTTTTTTTGCTCAACATTCAGCTTTTGTCAGTCAACAGCATGATGCTCACAGCCTGGTTTGTGTATTTGCTGGGGCTGCTTAGCGTGCGCCCGAACCCATTCACCTCAGCACACGCGCATGCCAGCTTAGCCAAGACACTTACCGCTTTGCGTTTATCCGCCTCGCTGACTGCGGAATTGGAGCGATGTCGGAACAGATCCATAACTTTGGTCATCGGCGAACGTTGATTGGCAGACGAATGCGGACGCACAGCCGTCACCGTGTGGTAGTACTGAAAGTAAAAAAATGGATTTAATAACATTTCGTTAAGCGTTAACAGATAATGATAACAGAATTTTCTTGTTGCTTAACAGATTTGTATCTTTTACCTGCGCATCGCTGCCCTGATGCAGATGCGCGCTGCCGTCTTTGTACTTGCTCTTGGCCGAAACGGTGCCGTCCGCGTTGGTTATCGTCACGGCCGGATGCTGCTGATGACGATGTCCAAAGTGCTGCATGGCAATTTTCATAGAATTCATGAGGCCGCCGCCAGCTGCCGCGCCCCCTGCTCCCCCTGCTGCACCAGCTGATCCCGCTGCTGTTGTTGTTGCAGTTGCTGCTGCCGCTGCTGCTGCTGTGGTGCCTCCGGATACGGAATAGGTGCTGCTGGTGGCGCTGCTGTCGGCTGAGGAGGGATCCAGCAGATGTTTGTCCTTGTGCCGCTTCGCATCCGACTTGGCACGCGGCCTAAAAACATCGAAGATCGTGGGCCGACGGTTCGGCGATGCAATGCCGTGCACCGTCGACTGATTGAGCACGGGGGAATCTTCCCCGCTCCGTCGCCGCTCCAGCGAACCGGAACGCGAACCGCTGCCCACCATGCGCTCCGTGCTCCGTGAGATCTTCTCGCTGTGCCGATGCAGCTTCTCCAGCTTGGCGGCCTCCCGCTCATGGCGACGGAGCGTTTCCCGCTCCAGTTTGCGCGCCTCCTTCTCCCGACGGGACTGCTCCTTCTCCTGGCGTCTGCGGAAAGGAAATTGAGAGTTGAAATCAGCATGGACGCAGCAGTTCAGTCGGACGCGACCTACAGTAGAATATCTACTACTCTCTATTTAAATTATAATTTTAGACCAAAATGGGTGGAGTGGTTCAGGCGGAAGCACCCGACTGTAGAATACCCTGTACTCTCTATTTAAATTATAATTTTAAACCAGAATGGATGAAGCAGTTCAGTCGGAAGCGCACGACTATAGAATACCCTGTACTCTCCATTTGAATAATAATTTTAATCCAGAATGGGTGGGCCAGTTCAGTCGGACGCTCCCGACTGCCTATAATATCCTGTACTCTCCATTTTTCTCGAGCATGAAAATGCCTATAAACATATAAGCAAAATTGGATTCATCGTATCTCCATTAATTATAGACCGATTTAGATTAAATTTACAGAATTTGTAGATATTAATTATATCCACCGACTACTAAAGACAGAATTGATGTAGCTAAATTTGTATCCCATATATTGGGCAATGTATTGTGCTTATGTGCGTTGTGGGCGGAAGGGGCGTGGCATCCAGTATTTAAAATTAACCTTTATCTACCAATATGCCAAAAACGGCAGCTCCAACTCTTATAGTTTTTAAAATAGAGGAGTTTATAAAAACGGACAGACGGACACACTGATCAAGAATATATATGCTTTGTGGGATTTACCCTACGCCTTCTTCTGAATGTTACATACATTCGTTCAAGTACAGGGTAAATAAATATGCTAAAAATGGTATAAAAAAAAACTACTTACCGCTGCTCCTTCTCGATCTTTTTGTAGGCCTTCTTGGCCGCCTTGGCATTGGGCTCCGCTGGCGCACTGGAGGGTCGGGAGCCGGAGACGCGGGGCAGGCCATCCTGTTCCTGAAAGCGAACATGGCGTTTTTGAGTTGGATTCGTTTTCAATATAGATACAATATGCGTCTTGATCTCAGCATCTGCTGCTGGCTGCATGTTTCCGGCAGGAGAAACTAAACTAAACTAAACTAAACCCCAAGTGATTGTAACCCGTAGCGATTATCCTGCCTGCCTGTTTGCTCTGTGTGCTGCAATTATGCCGAATTGTCTACAAATACAATTTGAGAAACTCTCCCTGCTCCTGCGCCACAGAATCAACACAAGTCGCAATTTGCAGTGGCGTAAGAAATAACAGAACAACAACAACAACAACAACAACACTTTAAGTATCGATATCGAGTGTGTTTTATTAATTGTATTGTTCCTGCGGCGAGGCGAACTTTAATAGAATTTAATCAATTTATTTATGTGCTCCAGTTCTAGCGCTAGCCATACAGCCGGGTTGCGGCATTGGCTAAATGCAACAGCTGTGGTGGCTTTTCAGCCAGCAACAGGCTGTGGTTCTTGTATTGGCTAAAGAGCCAAAGCCTACTAAGAGAGCGCACAAGAACAATTTAGCATGACTTTAATTGCAAATAAAAAAAAAACAACAAGCGGAAATGGATAAAAGAAGCCGCTCAAGCTGAAATAAACCCAAATCAGCGGCACTTAAAAGTAGTGCTTAAAGCTGCAGTCGAGCGTATTGTAACTAAATAGTAGTATAAGGTGAATAGCATGAATGACTCAATAATATTTATATAAAATAATTCAATATTTTTAGCTAAGCTTAAAATAATATTTATATAAACAATTTAATATTTTTAGCTTAGCTTAAAAATTTTTTTTAGCCTTTAAATGTCAATTTAATGAAAATAATTTCTCTGCATTTGAACATCTAGAAGTGTTTCGAATCTTTTGAGAATCAATTATTTAAAATTATTATGAGAAAAAAAAATTTCCTACTCATTAAAAAAGTAAGTAAAAAAAAAAATAAACAGAAAATATTTTAAACATAATTTTTTAAAACTATCACACGGAGCGTAGCAGCAATTCTTCTTCTTCCATTTTGTGTATGCCATGCTTTATAGGCCGCGCTGCTAAAGGGCGAGCGGCGTAACGCCTGTAATATTGTTTCGTTCATATCTCTTGTGTTTATTGGCCGATTTTAATGCGCTTTTCAGGATAGGTAACTATTATACACAAGAGTATATATTCCGAGTTTCAACGTTCTATGTTCAATATTACGCTTGTTATTCGGTTTTTATCGATTAAGGCGTAAAGGGGGCGTGGCATCAACAATTTGAAATAAAGCCTCATCTACGTATGATCTAGACCTACCAACTACTGAAGAGAGAATTAATGTAAATATTTCAGTGCCTTTTAAATTGGCGAATGTATTTTATTTCATTCATTGTAGGCTGCAGGGGCGTGGCATTCAAGATTTGAAATAAACTTAATCTGCGTATGGTATACACCTTTCAAAAGAGACCAAAACGGCTGCTCTAGCTTCTATAGTTTAGAAAATCTCAGCAGCACAGACAGAAAGGGCTAAATCAACTCAGCTTGTCTCCCTGATCAAGAATATATATAGTTTGTGGGGTCTGCCAGCCTGCTTCTGCCTGTTACATACATTCGCACAAAGTTATTAACCCTGTTTTTCCCATTTTTCAAATGGGCACAGGGTATAAAAAGATGAACATGAATTTAATTTTCAAGGTCTAACTTAAATTAAAAAATTTAATAAAATGCAATCAGAACAATAATAATAAGATTCAAAATCTATTTTTTTTTTGTAAAAATATTTGTGATTTAACTAAAACAAATTATTTAAAATTATTTTGTAATTTAAAGCAGTAAGAACCGAACCTAGAATACTTTTCTAAATTCCCGGAATAAGGGTTCTTACATTTTTCTAGCTATATAAACTATAATTGGCATACGGAATTGTAGCTTTTAAAAAAAATCTAGAGAATACAAGTAATTGTTTTAATTTTACTTTGCCAAAGTAATGGAATGTTTGCAGTTGCTCTATGGCAATGGTTTAACCCATTTAATTGCACGACCTTTCCGACAACTTTCACAAAAAAAAAAAAACAAAAAAAAACGCTTACAGACAGACGGACAGACAACTTGAGAGCCCAGACACCTGTGCGATGATCATTTGATTTATTTATAGCAAAAACTATTCACAGTCAACAGGTCAGCAGGCATATTTGTTGTTATACATATACTATAGATATTTTTATTTTTTGGCATTTGCTTATTTATTTATTTGATTATATTTTCGCTCAAATTTGTGCTGTATTTATTTTATTTTTTTTTTATTTTTTTTTGCACTTTGCCAAGTCACGTGCCCTGCGGGCTGTCAATATTCATCTCTGTGCATGTTGTTGCTGTGCGATGAGCTAACAACAGCGTCAAATTAATGGAGGCATTAAAAGTACTCAAGTAATCGGGTATGCCAACGATTCCGTTGATTCCAATGTTCAAAGTGGGTTAAATGGGCGAGGCAAAGACAAGCGCAAAAACTAAATAAATGAAAATTAAAAGGAAAACCTAGCGGGCAAAGCAAACGAAAGCTGAATGCTCTAATATTTAGCAATTTATATTAAATTAAATAATATAAAAAAATCAAAAAAAAAAAAAAAAAAAAAAAATTGCAAAAACAAAATCATGTTTGGTGTGATAAAATAATATTTCTATATATTAAATATTATTATATTAATCCCAGCTCACACAAACATTACATTTTACAATTTTGTAATGCATTTATTTAAAATTAAAATTTTAAATTATATATTTTTGTTATCGATCATTTAGTTTCAAAAGTCCGCCTGTATTAATTGCATATCATATGATTATGAAATCCAATTCTACTATCGATTATCGATTACCTTATCGATAACTTTACCGCTGTTTTATTTAAAATGGTGGTGCTTATGATCAGTATTGACAAATACGTTTTTTCCCCTTTTTTTTGTAGAGCATTATGTCATCGAATAACTAAAAAAAAGTTGTTTTCCACTGTTTTTTATTTATTTTTAAAATTTATCCTTAAAATTTATTAAATTTACAAATGTTATATGCAATACAATATAGTTTGGCCGATTTGAAAACCAACTTGATCCAAAATTTGAAGAGATTTTGTGAAAATTGATTTAACATGTTTAAAAGTAAATTTATTGAAAAATATAAATAGTATATGAATATTGCAATCTCAATTGCCTAGAAAATGCTTGGAAAAACTTTAATATAACTTAGCTGTTTTCTAGCCTTTTATGCAGCTTTTTTTCTTAATTAAAAATGATTTCAATTTAATTTCCGCACAATTGAGATAGGCATAAAAGAAACAAATTCATGATTCATAAATTATGCGAGCAGAGAGCACGCGCTACTCAAGAAATTCGAATTATTCGCTGCCACAAAGCGTATAAAAAGTATAAAAAAACAAAAACCAGAAGCTCTTCACGTTTGTGCTTGTATTGTTTCAATTTCAATATTGTTTGTCAGAAGGAGGGGAGAGGGGGCGTGTGCTGGGCATCAGCTGTTGGCCATTGTCTCAGAGAGCAGTTCGATATTGGCAACAGATGCACGAGCTGAGCATGAGCTGATAGAGCATTCAAATGTATGTACAGTTAATGTACGATTTAGCTAAATATCTAGCTATATCTAGCTAGAATTGGGTGTGGTGAGAGGCCGCTTGACGTAATTGTTTGCCCAGACTTATCGAATATGTAGTATATTGAGATAGAAGCAATAGTTCATGTAAATAGAGCCATAAAACAAACTATATGGAAATCTATTCTATTCTATATAACTTTGATGTTTAGGTTCATCAACTTGTTGACAAATTGTGTCATTTGTTGGCTGATAAGGCTGCTCCCTACCTGAAGTCAACACACGATTCTTGCACGAATTGCACACGCAGTGAGATAAAGAGAAAACAAAGAAAAGCCCCTGACATAAAGTCTGAAAATAAATACAAATATGTGTGTACATCATGTACCTATGTGTGGCCAGTCTATATACTCTCGCTTTTACTCAATTTCTGTTTACATTTCGGCCAAAAACACCACGTGCATTAACACAAAACAATTCAACGGAAAACCACAAATCAAACAAACCTCAGGGGGGTACGTCGCAGTCGAAATTAATGCATTTTTAAAACGAATTTTATATGCTCTGAAATTCGTATAAAAATCTAAGAATATTATTCTGTTTTAAATGTTCTTCATCGGGACAAAAAACCACAGCACAGCCACAATTGAATAGTATTACAATCGCATAAGAAACAGCAAAGATATGTAACAGACAATTTGCTCGGGAGTTTTATATTTATTTTCAGATATTTTGTGAAGTAAATCTAGCTATTTCTGGCAACACTGATGCTAAGTTTTGATATTAATAATATTTTTGAATTTTGGAATGGTATTTTAGTTCAATAAACCAATATAACGATTTGATCTCATTTCTACTCAAAACTAACAAATAATATATATATCTTGTGTTTTATAATATATGATTTTCAGGCGATTATTAACCTATGCTACATACATATTTATTTAAATTTAATTAATTAATAATGAAGGGTTTTTATTAATCAATAGGTTGCAGTTATATAATAAATTTTTTTAAGCATAATCATCTGACCACTGCCATAATTTTTCCATTAAAAATCTCGACGTCGAGCCCGAATTTCCCACATTCAGTTATCAAATTAAACGTCGCTTTACAATTGTAAAAATTTAAAAACATAAAAAAAAAACATAATCATAATGAATACTAGAAAATCCACTGACTCAGTCAGCTTTAAGCATTCGTGATTGGGGTTTTCTGGGCTTTCCCCAATTTCCATATATTCTGAAACTTTTATTACATTCAAATTTTATTTGACACTTATGTTGTATTATATATTCAATAATATTCGACTGCACTTAGAAGTTATTAAATAAATAGGTGAATCAAATCAAATAATCCCAAGCCTGACTTTTTCTCTAAATAACAAAAAGATTATCTAAGAAATCTAAATCGAAATAAGCGCCAACTATTGCATAAAATAGTTGAGCAAAAAGCTATAAACAATAAGCCAACAGTTCAAGTTCACACAGTGAATTTACAAGTGATGACACTGCGATCTTTTCAGTATCTCCTTACTTTTGCACTGAATGATATATTGCAGAAAACGTTGACTGGAAATGACGTCAGCAGACAAAGATAAAAACACAACAAAAAAAAGTTTAACTTTTTTTGATGACATTATTTGTTTGCAATTCTATTTGCAGTTTACATGAGCTGTTAATTTGATTTATGAGTCTTGTGCTACTTTTAACGGAGCATGATATACTTTTTATCGCTTCGATTGTCAACAAGAAACTGCATAGTAACGAAAGTTGGAGATTGTCAAGGTTAGTGCGATAGAGAATTATAAGGAAATCACCTTATACATACATATTTTATAATGCTTGTGAAATTGAAAAGTTTGGTACCGTTTAAAATAAAGTATACGATTAGTGCAAGTTTATAGGATATTCTATTATTAAAATTTAATAAGTAATTTTAAAATAATGCATTTAAGTTAAATGCATAATTATTTACTGTACTAGAGGACCAACAATACTTTGCAATTTTATCGATAGTGATCACCGTAGTTGCCGGCATCGATTAATCGTTTAACATATACAACTATTTTGCAGATTTCAGAACCTAAGTTCCTAATTTAATGGTATAATAAATAATTCAAATATTTATTCCTCTCAAACCTTGTCAATGCTTTTAAAATTATATTCCAACTTTGGTTTTAGACAGAAAAATTGTTTGCCTGGATTAAGCGATTATTAGACTAAGCAATCGATGAACAGTTAATGTTTAAAGTATCGATATATTGAAAGTTTTGTGCTATTGGTTGTATTCACCAGGTTACCGCTGCATGGATCGATAACCCGATAACCGATGAAAGCAACCCTGAATGGATCATAAAATTGGAGGGCATGGATCATACAATTTTTCTGATCCATTGCTGTTTTTTGCGCTTCATTCATCGAAAGTCGATAAAAACAGCTGATTTCAATTCAATATGTAAACCAATATATCAAAAATAACATTTTGCATTTTAACAATTCATTATTTGAAGATTTGTTGCATAAAAGACTGTTGCAAGTTTCAAAATGTATCAAACGCATTCACCAGGTTACATGGAGCGAAGGGTTGCAATTCTTTAATCGATCCATGGAGCGGTAATCTGGTGAATACAACCATTATCTGTTTTAATTAAGCTACTACATTTAAAATTGAGACGGTTGCAGTTGTAAATCGATTTAGAGTAGAGCTTGAAACGGTCAATCGGTATTGTTTTGAGAATACCTAAAAAAAAAGATAGAAAAAAAATCGATCGCTCTCTGAAGAGCAACCATTTTGTTGTTTCGCTTGCGCTCTCGTTCTTCGATTTCGAACTGAGCGTAAAACACAATTCGATCTCTCAACGACCGATCGAAAAGAGAATACCGAGGCTTTGCTCAGCTACTTATTATTATTAATATTATTAGAAATTGTTCAGATTTTGGTTGTTTGGGTAGCGTACGCAACTTACGTCTTCAGAAACGGAAACGGAAACCGAACCGGAGGCGGTCAGCTGCCTTGAGGGACTCGTCGCCGAGTGGGTGCTCTCGTTGCGCAGCAGTAGGCGTGGCATGGTGGAGGCGCCGCCCAGCGAGACGGGACGCACCAGAGTTGCCGCTGCTGGCGATGCCGATGGCGTGGGCGTGGGCGAGACGCCAGCAGCAGCCGGAGCTGCATCCAGGCCAGCAGACAAACCCGGAGGAGCACGGCGTATCCAGATCTCTGCCAACTCACGTTCGCTGGGCGTGCGCGGCTTGTTGGCCAAGTTGTTGCTATCACAATTGAGACTTTGGTTGTTGCTGTTGTTGAGGGATGCATTGCTGGCGCGTATTTCGACCAGGGAGGAGTCGAAGAACTGCTTGGACATATGGGGCGTGGCCGTGGGAAAACGATGGCTGCCATAACGCTGCGAGAACAGACCCTGCACTGAGGAGTAGCCGCCAAAGCTGGAGGGGAAGCTGATGGTCTGCGCATTGGAGCTGGGCTGCAGCTGCCGCAGCTGTTGCGCCTCCACGCGCAGCTCGGGCGTCTCCGCCGCGCGCGACACCTTGAACTTGCCTCTGATGATCAGTGGAGGATCTGCGGCATGTGGCAGCTCCAAAGTTGGCGACTGCAGTGGCGATGGCGTTGCAGGCGTTGCAACTGGCGCCGCTGCTGGCGTTGCTGCTGCTAGGGGAGTTGCCTCCTCGGGCTGCAGCAGCTCCTTGAGCGCCTTGGGCAAAATGGTGGCCGGTATGGGCGGTGGCGGAGGCGGCGGCGGCGGGGGCAACGATGTGTACTGCTCCTCAATGTTGCGCGTATTGATGCGATCGATTTTATGCATAAACTGCTGACGCAGGCGTTCCAAATCCTTGAATTTCTCCTTGGAGGCGGCATCCTGCGGCGTGGGCGGACGCGGCGGCGCCTTTGATTGACGCTTGGTGTCGCTGTCAGCGCCAGCAGCTGCCGTTGAGGACGACGTCTTGTCGTCCTCCTCATCGTCCTCCTCCTTGCACTGCGACAGCCGCCGCCGTTCGATAAATGGCGGCAACAAATATGGCGGACGCTGATGGTAGACATCATAGCGCGCATCGCTGGCGCGTGCGAATTTTGTGCTCAGATTCAGGGCGCCCACCACGCCCCCATCCTCATCCCCATCATCCCCATCGTCGTCGTCGTTCTCGTCGTCGCTGCTGCTGCCGCTGCTGCTGTGCAGATCAAAGCTGTTGGTGCGCGGCAGCGTCTGCAGCTGCAGCTCCATTTCCGGCGTCAGCTGTTGGCTGTACTGCAGCCCCCCGCTGCCCGCCAACTGGTTTAGGCTGCAGGCGGAGGAGTCGGCGGTCGCCTTGCCCTCGGCACTGGCCTCCGAGTCCGTCTCGTAGCCATCGTGCACCGCCTGCTCCAGATCATCCATGGTGGACTCGAAGGCGCACTCAAAGCTGTCCATTGCATTCTGCTCACAGAGCAGCTGCAAATTTTCCTCCTGCTCGCTCATCGTGGCTGAGGCATTGGAAAAGCTGCTGCTGTTCCCTCGGGTTTCTGTTGCTGTTGTGGTTGTTGTGGCGGCTGCTTTTGTGATCGTTTGCTGTTTCACATTGTCCTCAATGTAGTCACAGTTTGTGGCCATTTGCAAGTTTGCTGTTGTGCTTCCCCTAAATTTATGTATTCAGATCTGGCAAATCTTCATTGAATATTGCGAGTTTTCGCTGGGTTTACTTTGTATCTGCAAGAGAATTTCATGTGTGTATGTCAGCTAGTGTCGAGTGGCGTATCAGCTAGGTTTTGTTTGTGTTGACATGAGAGCGCGCGGAGAGGGAAATGTTGAAAATAATGTTGACCGTTTAACTTATTTATAAAATATTCTATTCATTGTAAAATCACAGCTTGTTTACGTGAATTTATTTTATTAAATATATATATTTATCATGTTTTCCTTATTTCTAATTATTTTCAAATTTTATTATAAAGCTAGTTCTATTTGCCTTAATATTTATTTTATTTCTTAAATCTATTTTTTAAGTTTTGTTTTAAATTCCTTATGTAAATTTATTTTCAAATTCAAACAATTAACAAAAATTCATTTTTCGTATTAGCTTTAATTTCCTTTATTTATTTATTTATATTAATTTAGTTTAGTTTATCGACTAATTTATTTAAATATTTAGAATTTAGTTTTATTTATACATTTATTAATTTTATTTTATTATATTTTTTTTTTAATAATTTTTTTTATTTATTTATATATTTATTGATTTTATTTTATTATATTATTTGTTTTAATAATTTTTTTATTTATATATTTTTTTATTTATTTTGATTTATGTGTATTTATTTTATTATTTGATTCTAATTATTTTGTATAGCTTTTACTTATTATTATTATTATTAGTTTTGAATTTTTTTGATAGTTTTAGAAAATCCCATAAAGTTTGAACTGGTCTGAAGTTCGACATCTAAAAGCTGTGTGCGTAGCATCAAGTAGTTTATTTATGGCATATTTATAATTACTTCAAGAGCAAAAAAGCATTCCATACATTATGTAAACAGTTTGAAAATCTTGCTAAACATCACTTGAAGACATAAAAAATGCCCTGTCTCAGCGAAACAAACCACAACAAACGCAACTTGTACATGTCGTCGGTTTTTAAAGACTTTTTTGTAGCTGTCGCTATTCCAAAATGAATAAAAGATACTCAGAAACCAAAAAAATCAACCAAATATACAACGATTTGTAGCACGAGGTGAAGGTCGACAAACAAAACGACGCAGAGCATTTAGAAAATACCAATTTCTGTTTCTTGCTCAATTTTCTGTGCGGTTTTCGTATTTTTTTTCGAATCCGATCCAAAATGAAAGAAAAAACAAAAAGAAATAAAGGAAGCAGCAGAACAGCTAATTTAATTATTTATGCGTCGTCAAAATACAAATAAAAGTGTAAATTGACATATGATAAACTAGCAGATATCCTGTACAAATATGCAATAAATGAAGAGTGTTTCCAACAGAGCTGCAAGCGAATCAAATTGAATCGAACAGATATCTGGTAAAATTATTTTTAATTTTAATTTGTTAGCAAAACACCCTCTTCTCACATCTACATAGGGTATTTAATAACCTAAACAAACATTACCAAAAAGTGGAAGCAATGAAGTGGCAAAAAATGTAGACATGTGTTAAACATAGCAAAAACTCTGACTCTTCCATACCTTCCAAAAATACTACCAATTGTTGCTGAAATAAAAGTGACGATGAGTCAACAGCTGAGAAAAATACAAACAAGATTTTCCATTTAGCAAAAACTATGGAAATTTACTGTATATTAGAAATCAATTTTAATTGAAAATAAATAAAAATTTACAGGGTATAATAAACATTGCTAAAACCAGCAAGAAGGGTGCAGATGAGTCGAGTGGAAGGCTATATCGACGCAGCTTCATCAAGAATATAAATTTTTTGTGGAATTTGCCACGCCCCCTGCACTAACTTAATATACGCTTTAGTACCTTATTAAAGTACAGAGTCCAACAAAGTGTCAAAATATTGAAGATATGCATAAACAATATAAAAGTTTCCCTCATATTTAGTAAAATAATACTTGGACCACAAACCGCAATTGAGCAAAATAGTTGCAAGCGATACACCCGACAATTAATGCCAATTAGATGTGTGTATGTATGTATATCTGTGAGCATGGTTCTATCGTATAAGCAGAGGGGAGGGGTGCAGAGTTTTGCGGTTTTCTATCAAGTTGTGACTCAGGCGAAATGAATAATTAAAGCATAACATTTGAACTGGCAGCACGGTTATGCGTCAGTTACTTCACCGAGTGCCGGAGCACACTAATTACGGATACAATACAAGCTCAGCTGCAATTTCAACTGTAACTCAATCGGCCAGTTAGTATATATATATATATATATATATATATATATGTATATATATGCATGCCTATATAGTACTCCCGACAGCTGTTGCTGTCTTTTAATTACACACCATTAACAATTGCACAAGCCACAAATAATTGCTGGAAAATCGTACGTCATGTAATCGTTTTCAACTATTAATCAATGACGAGTATCTATATCTGTGTTTGTTTGTGTTTTTGTATCAATATCGGTATCGGTTTTTGTATATAGATATATAGTTTAAGCTGCAACTGTATCTGGCTGCAGGCTAGACAAACTGGCGTCTTAATTCAATTGCATTTAGCAGACTTGTTTATGTTTCTAATCTCAATTAGCCGCCTGGCTTTTTGCGCTAAATTGCAATTTTTGTTTAGAGTTTTAAAATATAGTATAAGAAGAGAGCTCGGCTAACAAGAGTTCGGCTTGCGAGAGTTGAGCCAGCAAGATTTTGATCAGCGAGCGTTGGGCCAGCGAGAGTTGGGCGAGCAAACGTTGGATCAGCGATAATTGGACCAACGAGAGTTCAACCAGCGAGAGTTAGGCCAGAGAGACCAGAGATCAGGCGAGAGATCGGCCGATGAGAGTTCGGCCTATGAAAGTTTAACCAGAGAGAGTTGGACCAGGGATATTTCGGCTAGCGAGTATTTCGAGCGAGAGTTCGGCCAGCGAATGTGCGACCAACGAGATTTAGGTAATTTTATAGGTATATTAGGTATACTGTTACTGTAGTGTAGTAATTTATACCATAGTGATGTGTAATAATTTCAATTTATATATACAAATCTATATAGTCTTTATTCCTAATTAGTAGGGTTATTAAAAATATTATATTCGTCTGTTCGGTAAGTCAGTTGGGTGTAATCTTTCCAGTCTTCTCCTCATCGTTATTAGATTTAGGTAATATAAAATAATTTAATTTAATTTAATTCATTTAATTTAATTAAAATATTTGTATGTGTGTTTATAAGTCCCGGAAAAAATCAAATTTCTACTGTCTACGTTTTGCGTTTTACTAAGTAATCCAAAATAAAACACAGCTGCTGGTATATAAATATATTAAAAAAATTACAAAACAAAAAATTCCTTAGCAGTAACTAAATTATTATTAAAAACAATTTGAAATATTAAAAAAAAAACCGATTGTTTGCTGACCTTTAAGTTACGTCTTTGTTCCTACACATTTTCACAGTTTGCCAAGTCTGTCGAAAGGCTATGCATAATAATGCACACAGAAACTGTAGAGTCACATGCTTATATTGAGACAATATTGACAATAAATTATTGCAGTCACGTAATAAAAATTATTCTCTAATTGTGAAAATAAAAATGTCGTTCAATTCAGTTAAATATAATATTTATCTATATAAACTCAGAAGCTTCTGAGTTTGGTTTGTCAAGTTCTACAATATATTTAACAAAAATAAATTAATATTTCAAATAGTAAAACCCATGCTGTATACCCTGTACAAATAAAATGGGATTATTATAATAAATTCAAAATTATATTTTTTTATTTATTATATATACTAGTCTCATGTTGATGCTTTGATATCTGCAGCTATATGATCTAGGTTTGATTTATTTCATTCTTGGATATCATGCCCCCTTTACGCCCTAAAATTGAATAACAAGATTGAGCATGATAGGCTGTTATTCGGAACATATAGTCTTTATCATTGTATATATCTATTCTGAAAAGCGCAATGAATTCGATTGAGAAACACTGAAGTTATTAAAATAACAATTTTAAAGTAGTATGTTCTACTTTCAGTTGCCTCCGACTGTAGCCCTTCCGAGCTAGTGTACTTACTGCTCATAAAGTAATGCACGCGTCTCACATAAAATAGAATTAAATGTTTCATAAATTCCAGTTCAAATGATCACAATGAGTGATAAATTATCCCCAGCTAGATTTGAAGACATGTAAATACTTATGGAAATGCGATGCAATTGCGGTTGACTTTGAGTTCATGACAAGTGCAAGTGTTGGGTGTGGGTTGTAATTGACTCTGAATGATGCAAGTTTCAGTCTCTGCTGCTTCTTCTATATTCCATTTTCCATTTTTTTTTAGCAGCTCAAGGTGGGCTAACCGTGAGGGGTTCCAATTGTATTGATACCAAATGCCACCAGATTTTGCCGCATCGAGCGTGTCACGAGTGGAAATAATCAATTAATGTCTGTCATCCGATACGGGCCACCAAATCAACCATCAACAAATTTAACAAATTAATTACAGTAGCAACAAAACTACTCGAGCTGTCAAGGCAATTCTCTCGCATGCTAGTTTTGCTTGAATATCTGTCTAGCAGATCGTATGCAGACGCCTTCAATAAAGGGGCATCTTTGTCTGGTCTCATAAATTAATACAGAAATTAGCATTGTAATGCCGAAATTAGTGGGCGTTGATCGTAACGTTTACTAGTTTGTTAATTGACATAAAAGTGCCGACAGTTGGGCAAAATATGTGCGATTATTTTACAAGATTGTGAGTACTAAATATGGTTAATGTAATGAAAACTTTAAGAAAGTTTACAAGAAAACATAATTCGAATACAACAGAATAGGGTTGCTCTTATTAAGTGAAGAGTTACTTTTAATCAGAAGTAATATTTTATTTTTATTTATTTCTGAGTCTAAATCGGTTGTCAAGCGTGTGCACTATATACTATAAATACATATAAATATATGTATGTATTCATATCGTTTACTCATATTTATTTGGATTTACTCAACTCGTTGTTATGTGTCACTTTATAAGACGTGTTTCCCTCAGTGCCTCAGACCAGCGTCACGTGTTTTTGCTTGTCTCAAAGTTTTTAGACCCTGTACTCTAAAAAAGTACAAAAGGGTGTATTATGCTAGTGCAATGGGAAATCTGTGTCGCATTATCGATGCTGTGAATTCTATTAATATCATATAAGAAACTGCGAAGATATGTTACAGACAATTTTAGCTTAGTGTTTAATCGTTAGGCAAAAAAATGTTTGGGATGATTATTAAAACACAATGTACTGAGTCTGCTACTGTCGGTTACGTCCGACTGTAGCCTTCCGCCCGTCCTTGCCGGCTGTCATTGTTTGAGTTTCGTTTTCGTTGTGTTTCTTGTTTTTCACGTTTCATGCAGTTTCGATTTCTGTTTATGTGCTCAACTGGTAATCCACCTCCCAGATTTGCCTCGTCTCGTTTCTTACGTTGCGGGCGTTACGGCCAAGGTGGCAACAAACCTATGATATAATGCGGCAACTAGACAGCGTGCAATAAATAGTACTATTGTCAGATGGGTTATATGACAGAGCAACAAGTGAGCTTAACTTGAAGTGCACTCAGCAAGGAGATCTAGTAGACTTTTGCAGTAGTTTAAAGACATTTGGTAGATCATTTTATTGGTGAAATAGAAAACATTAAGAATTTCAGACAAAGCTTGAAAATACCTGTCAACGTTATTTTGTTTGCGATCTTCTCAGTAAGATAATCGAAAGATAGAATATTTCTTCATTTTTTTATTATTGTCTTATTGTTTCTCTCTTTCAATAACAACTTATAGAGAGAGATTCAATTGAGCGTATTGAGAACCGATTCACTTAAAGGAGCACTTAAAGGTGAACTGTTCATGTCTAACTGTTTGCGCAAAGAGTTTTTATATAAGACTTATTTACAACGAAAAAGGTTGATAGTTGAGAGTTATTGGGTAAAAACAAGACAACTAAAACCAATTTTCAATTGAATATCTAAGCTTACTCTTGATATAAATTCATATTACAAATATTTAAAAGTATAATCTCAGAATTACTTTTAAATAAGTGCCTGACGTCATTAAATGTTCTTAATGCAAAAAGACATTAGATGTAGGTAGTGCAATTTGTTTTAGACAACAATAATTTGACCAATTATATAAACAATTTGCTCAATAAATGGAAAGCCAATTACTTATTAAATAAAAAATGCACGAGATGGACACTGAATATGTCATTTGCAATTCTTGGGTCAAGTCCAAGTGTTATAATTATGGAATACTCGGCAGGTGTCGCATAGGTCAACACAATTTCCATAAAATATATGGAAAATGCCACAAACCAGTGTAATTTCACTTTTATTTTTTATGATATCCTGTAATATTGAGCTAGATGCAGGGTATCCTGCTGTACACTCGACTATATCCTTTCTGTCAGATTCTCTTTTTTTATAGAGTTTTTTCGTTGTCGAGGTTGCATGTCAAGCGATCTTGACGCAATGAGCCATAAAAACTTGGTGCGGTGGGTGGTGAATCTAGATGCCATATAAATAGTAATAATAGCAAGGTGTTACGCACGAATGAGCCGGGATTACAGTCTGTCTAGCTGCCACTTTTGGCCCATTGTCGTTATCGTTATCGTTTGAGCGTCATTATTATAATTTATTCTGACGTGTGTCCGTTTGAATTTATTAAAAAACTTAAAAAATTGCAACTAATTTTTATGCATAAGAGACGTTTCGAAATTTGCCGATGTTTTGGATACGATGCGCAGTTCATTAAACTGGTTTTGTTTTGTATTTTAACGTCAGCTGATCATTGGCAAATCGTTTGGACAGTCTTGTTAAACTGTTTATTTCAGCATTTCTAAGTAGTTTCTAGCAAGTTTGGCCCAAAAGCTATAGGACCAGTTCGTCCGGATATTGAAGATATGAATATTACTGATATAAAATATAAATTTTTCCATATTACGAATGGCAAATACTCTTTGTTAATTAGGAAATATTTCGACAATTTATTTCTTAAAATTTTGAAATATATCTGAAGATCTTATAGATATTATATTTATCTATCTCTAGATATTATATCATTTAAAACTATATCATAAAACACCCTATCTCCGATCCCATTTAAAACTATATCTTAATACAGCCTATCATCAATAATGCCCTTCATTCCGCAGAGCACACTCGACTGATTCTGAGCTATTACTCTCAGCGCAGTTTCACAGAGGCGTATGTCGAAGGGGGGGTCATTTTGAAACGCAGCTTGTAATATTCTCACATGCCTGCCTTATAAGTATGGTATTTGATTCAACGATTGTTTGGCAGTATCTACCACACATATAAATATAATTGAAATGAGCTGAATGGAATAATATGGAAGGTGGTCTGAGGGGGAGTTGATTTTATAGCCACATTTTGCCATATGCGTTGAGAGCGAAATTCGCACGTAAGCCTTTTCGACTTCCCAGACAGAGCTTAACCGGACGTCGGACGATAGCATTCAATTCAGTTTTGAATAGTACGGCGGCAACTGTGAACGGCGAGCATCTCGCAGAATAAAACTATATAAAACCAAACTAACAGTAAACTGAAAATATAGATAAATTATATAGTATATAAGATGCGTGTGCATCGGGTTAAACTACTAATAGGATCTGTCGCCACTCTCCTATTTGGCATTATATTTGGTTGGGTTCTATTTCCCAGTCTATTAAGATTTATGATATCAAAGGTGCGTGTCTTGCACTGCAAAAAATTAACACAACATTCTGAAAGTTCATATTTTACATGTGCAGCAAGTCACGCTTAAGCCGGGCACGGATATACGCGATCTTTGGTCCGCCACCCCGTTCCCCCTGCATTTCTACATCTACGTTTTCAATGTGACCAATCCCGATGAGGTCACAGCTGGCGGTAAACCGCGTCTGCAGCAGGTCGGACCCTTTGTCTTTGAGTGCGTACAAAGATTTGAAATAAATATTTTTAATGTGTGAAGTAATCAAGTTTAATTGTGCTTTAGTGAGTGGAAGGATAAGTACGATCTGGAGGATGATGTTGAGGAGGATACAGTTACCTTTAACATGCGCAACACCTTCATCTTTAATGAAAGGGCATCCCACCCGCTGACGGGTGAGGAAATTATCACCCTGCCACATCCCTTAGTACAGGTAAATATAGAGAAATGCTATCAAATATATTTGTGTTTCTAGTAGACCTTATTATAAAAACAAAATTTAGAAGAATTTTAACAATGAATAAATGGTTGAATAAAAATTATTTATTAATATAATTTAAATAAAATTTAATTGAATGCAAATATTGAAAAAATTTGAAACTTAACAAAATAAAGTTTTTTCCATTTATTTATTTATTTATTTATTTAACATAGTAAATTTAGGTTTACAAAACTCCATTTAAATTTATATAAATTAATTAAAGTTAGGATTATTAAAGTTATTTAAATTGAATTCTATTTAAACTAATAAAAGTGATTAAAAATTAATTAGTATCAAGCTGACTGGCATTGAAATAAAATATGGAACGGATATGGAACACCTTTCTGTTTTAATAAATAAATTGAGGAACTTCAGCAATAATTAAATTAATTCAATTAAAAAATACATTTCACAGTTTTAGTATTCTGAAGTCTGGAATTTCTAGTTTTCTATGCTTGATAGATTATTTCATTGATATTTTATTTCAGTGTATTCTACAAATTGTGCTATCTATTATAATTTATCTAAGATTGAATAATTAGCGAATTCAAAAATAGAATCAGTGAAAACTATTATATAATAAAAACAACCTTTTTTAAGATCTCAATAGCTATTGTTAGTCTACAAAAGCCTTGTGTATTATGCAAATTACTTAACTTAAATTCCCACTCGAGTCACAAAATTAACCTATCGCAGTAACAAATCAAGACTGCTAAATTGCTAAAAATTCACAAGAAAAAATTAAGTAATTACTCGTTCGTTTGTAAATAGCGAATGAGTTGCAATTAGCTCGACTGCAGCTTGTTCTGGCCCTTTTCCCTACACTCTGCCCCTGTTCCTTCTGCCATCTAATCGGATTACTTGATTCATATCTAATTTGAAAGTTTGTCGGCATAACCGTGCAACGTGAACGAGCTGCCATGATGGAGCTGATTACCAAGGCACTGCAAATCGTCTTTCCCGACGGCAAGGCTTTCCTAAGTGCCAAATTCATGGATGTGTTTTTCCGAGGCTTCGATGTCGATTGCTCCTCGGATGAATTTGCCGCCAAGGCGCTGTGCACCGTCTTCTACACGGGTGAGGTAAAACAGGCCAAGCAGGTGAACCAAACGCACTTTTTGTTCTCTTTTATGGGTCAGGTAAGTCAAATAAACCCCTCTCTGATGCTATCTCATATACCTTTTTAGCAGAGCTGGGCTTCGATTAGATTACGATTGGATTTAATCGATTCTTTTTGTTGTCGATACTTTTTTTTGAGAATCGATTTTTTCGCGCAGTGTAATTTAGCGATTTTTAGTAAAATTCAGGGTCTGCTACTGTCGATAACGTCCGACTGAAATCTTCCACCCGACAGATCTGCTCTAACAAATTGAATTTATTTCGATTAATCGATTAAATCGATTTTTAGACGTGAATCGATTGAAAAAACGATTCTACAAAATCTAAATCGAACCCAGCTCTACTTTTTACCGTTCATAGTCACTTTATCTATGCTATTTTTGCTTTTTCTTTAATCGCAGTCCAATCACTCGGATGCAGGTCGTTTCACCGTCTGTCGCGGTGTCAAGAACAATAAGAAAATCGGCATGGTTGTCAAATTTGCGGATGAACCGGAAATGGATGTTTGGCCGGGCGATGAATGCAACCATTTTATTGGCACCGACTCAACCGTCTTTGCGCCCGGTTTAAAAAAGGAAGCGGGTCTTTGGGCCTTTACACCAGACATTTGTCGCTCCCTAGGCGCTGTGTATCAACGCAAGAGCTCCTATCATGGCATGCCTTCACTACGCTATACCCTGGATATGGGAGATATACGCTCCGATCCGAAGCTGCATTGCTTCTGCGATGATCCGGAGGATTTGGATACCTGTCCACCCAAGGGCACCATGAATCTGGCGCCCTGTGTGGGCGGACCATTAATGGCATCCATGCCGCATTTCTATCGTGGGGATCCGAAATTGCTGCGAGACGTGGATGGTTTACATCCATCCGAAAAGGAGCATGCGGTGTATATTGATTTTGAGCTGGTAAATAACAACGAGCTGAAGTTGAAACCAAATTTAATCGGCGTTTTTGCTTTCAGATGTCTGGCACACCGTTTCAGGCCGCCAAGCGTCTGCAGTTTAATCTGGATATGGAACCTGTAGCGGGCATAGAGGTATTGAAGCATCTACCCAAGCTAATATTGCCCATGTTCTGGGTGGAAGAGGGTGTGCAGCTGAACAAAACCTACACCAATATGGTGAAGTACACGCTGTTTCTGTGAGTATTACGCTGATAATTTTGCTTACGACTTCCGCTAACCTCTTCCGCCTTACAGTGGTCTCAAATTCAACTCTGCCCTGCGCTGGACTCTCATTACGCTCTCGCTGGTGGGCGTAATGTCGGCAGGGTATTTGTTCTATCAGAATTCCGACAGTCTGGACATAACGATGCCACCCAGAATCATCAAGGAGCCAAACAAAGTGGCTAATTCGACGACAACTGAGAAACCACCAACTATCTCGACGATAAATGCGCCCATAACAGGTGCCAATTTATCAAATCCTAAAGTAGAACGCAGAGAACGCTACTAGATGAGGAGCTCCTCATAGAGAGAGACATATCTTTGTTGTTGTATTGTTATATTGTATTGTACGTAGTACCTGTAGCATCTGTAGTCCAAGCACACGCTAATAAAGTGGCCCATTTGGCAACAAAAAAGCGAGAAAAATAAAAAAAAAAACTAATAAAAGACCATCAGCTGTTCAGTCGACTTGTCTAACTGGTTTAGGCCTAGATCGTTGCACTTGGCATCGCCAATGATCGCTGAACAAAAAAAAACACAACAACAAGACCCAGACAGACAATTAGATGAGTGGCAAGATCTATGTGCTTTCATGACACAATTAATGTGCAATCAGATCGATGATCGTTCACCATAGTTCGTTGATTGTTTTGACACGAACTGTACTGCACAAAGTGTGTGGTTCAGTGTTGCCAATTCAGGCTTTTTCCAAACAGATCTTACTAAATTACAAAACAATTTTTTATAACGATTAGATTATGAGACAAAAACGATAAATGCTCAGAAAGGACAAGCGCGAAGCGCGAGCTGTACGTCCGAATTTTTCAGAAACAAATTTTATGATATAAACATTCTTTGATCAACCATCACATCAACTTTTTATCAAATAATTTCAAGATTTACGAATAAAAGTCGAATCAAAATAAAGAAAATCAACAAATTAAACTTTTATTTTATATACACAAACTACGCTATTTTTTCGAAACCATCGCCTGTCCAGAGCAGCTCATCCGCCTCCACTTCCTCTACCTCCGCCAACACAGGACAGCGCCATGCAGAATCGTCAGAGTTTTCAGCATCGGTATCTTCCATTATTAAACGCAATTGAGCACAAATGTTATCTGGATCATCTAGATGACGATTTTGCACTTCCATATCTTTGACATATATCTCATGCTCCTCATTGTTTACAATATCCAGATGCTGAAGCTGTGGCAACTGTGATAATAGTTTATGTGGCCAATTTTTAAAATTCAGCTGGGAAATGCTTAAACGTTGCAATTTCTTAGCCGACCAGGGATTTGGTAAGGCTGGCAGCTTCTGAAGACCTGTTAGATCTAGATCGAGCAGATTACTGGCATTACGCAGAAAGGCCAAACTCTTGAGTTTCGAATTGCCAAGCAAGAGTTGTTCGAGCGCCTGAGGTTGATCTAGTTGGAGGTGCATCAGATTGCAATTATCTGCCACCAATCGATGTATTTTTCCCGTAAAATTAAGCGTCTGCAGTTGAGAGTTATCGGAGAGCACCAGGCGTTGCACTGTGGCAAAGGCATCATCGGCAATTTGCCGCAATTGGTTGCCACGCGCTGAAAACTCCTGCAGCATCGGTTGATTGACGCACAGAGCCGCAGGTAATGTTTGCAACTGATTGTAATCCAAGTTGACATGACGCAATTGTCTCAACTGTGAAAATAGATTCGCTGGCAGCATTTTCAAGCGATTTCCCTGCAGAGAGAGCAGCGTAAGTTTCCCGAGGCCAGAGAACACTTTTGCAGACAACTCTTCCAGCTGATTGTCGATTAATTCCAATTCCTCAAGCTGCGTGGCCAGCGAAAAGGTTTCAGCAGCCAGAGATTTGATTGAATTGCCAGACAGCTGAAGTTTCTTCAGATTCTCAGCACCCTCAAAGCAAGCACGCGCCACATATTGCACCTGAGAGCCGTAAACAACAAAATCGTCAAGTTTTCCAAGTGCTTTGAATACATTCAAAGGCAAATGTGTCAATTGCGAATTGTGCAATACCAATGCCGTGTAGTTGCCCAATTCTTTGCTGATTTCGTTTGTGAAATACGCCACTTGAGTGTCGAGTGGATAGTTCAATTCCTCGCACAAATTCCCATTACATTTCAGACTCTGCACCGACACTTGCTCCGGCTTGCCATCGCAGTTGCTGTTTAATAGCAAAAGTATACAACTAAATAGTGCGATATAGGTGAGGCGAACTGGCGACATCTCTACGCTAGACAAATAGTTACGGAACTGAAATATGTCATCGCTCAGATCAACTCTTATAAAGCCATCTGTCGCGGCGTCTATCAAAGCCAAAAGTAAACCCAGCGAGAACTGGTCTTTGACCAAATGGAACACCCAAAGAATTGGGTTTAGCTACTTTGAAAGCAAGGTCGTTACGTTCGGCATAAACTTTCGTATTGCTCCAAAACTAACCATGTTGGTGTTTATTTCGATATCGATCGATATACGAGCAGTATCAAAAACCTCGGATCAAAATATTCTGTGCTATTAAAAATCAAACTTCAGCTTTTTTATTGTATTAGTTAGTTGCGATTGCGCTGTTATCGATAGGTTATCGGTAGGTTATTGACCGATATTTATTAATATTTATTGCGAGAAGAAAAAACTTGTTTATTTCACCTAATTATTCATAATAAATTGAAATTGTAGTTAAAAGCTTTAACTACGCGCTTTTATCGCATTTATCGATACATTTTTCGATTAAAACCATTAGAGCAAAAACTCTAGGTCTGTTTTTGGTTTTTCTGAGGTTTCCCCGATCATCTAGACCTTTTATTTCTTTTTATGGAATTTTATATAGGCAATTGAATATAAAATTTCCCGAGAATGTACAAAATGCCGTCAAATGTGACCTATACGACTACTTTAAAGATAATTCCTGAGAGTTTTTTCAGTTCAATTTGTAAAATTTACACACCTAGCTTGCATTTCATTTCGCAAAGCGTGTTCAAAGTTTCGTTTGCTCAAAAATTGTTATGACATGCCCTAACCGGTCATCTTACTTATACTATGTTGGCTCTACAGCTAAATGCCGCCCGCTTGTTTGTCGAAATGCTAATAAAAATTTATTTTAGGTTCACAATGAATATATAAACATGTTCGCGACGTTCAGTTCTGTTTACTAATTTGTTTTTGTTTTTTTTTTATATATTTTCGTACTCGATAAGCACGTTCTGAAAAAAAGAAACACAGCTCTACAAGTATGTAATGCATAACTTGTAATAATTGTGACTTGTTTCGGGTTATTTACTAGTGGACCACATATCAGCTGTTAGATACGGCGGAGTAAATACTTCATAAAGTCGGAGGACGCTCCGATATAGCGCGTATTATATGTGGGCCAAGTTCAGTGGCCACTGATAAGCGACTCGAAAGCGAATTGGCGACAGAAAGAGGCATGTGGGAGTAAGAGAACCGGCTAATGCTATCTGATAAGAAGCTATCGATTGTAGATCAATGTAATTGTATTTTAAATGGGCTTGTTTTTAATTGATAATCAAACTTTTTATGTTCAAGTGTGCATAATTTAAGCATAATTCAAGTAGCAGATGTTTGATTCTAATAGCTGAAATTAGGGCTGATAAATAGGGCTAATAAAAGTATGATTTATTAAATGGATTTCCCTTTTTTCGTTTAGAGACTTATTTATCTATATTTTCTTATTATTCTTATTATTTTTTTATTATTATTATTTATTATTTATTTATTGTTATTTATTATTTATTTTTTGTTCAAGATTTATTTAAACTTAAGGTATTTATATTTAAGTGGCGTGACTAATGCTGTAACTTGAAAGCCATTTAAAAATAAAAATAAAATAAAATAAATAAAAATACTCGTGTGCCGAGCAAAGCATTTCTAATAGTATATAAAAATTAATTTTAATATTCCCATAAGGTGCCAATAAAATAGATTTTATACACAAGCTGGCGTAGTTGTATGATGTAAGTGATTCCAATTGCTAATTGCCCAGACCAAATTAGATTTTGCCACATGATGATAAACTTAGAACGATGAAGCCAATAAAGCAACTTAATGTCTGCTACACATATGACTGAAAGCGCCTATTTGTTGAAGAAGTCTAACTGATTGTCATCAGAAAAAATAATAATAAAAATATAAGAGTATATATGTAAATATACAAATTTGTTTGCACAGCAAAACTATTGAGGGAAATTTGATTTAAATTAAAGGCAGCAAACAATTTTCACTGCGAATGCTGGGTAATCGAGCAAAGTCCCCGATTATATTGTGAGATACGGGCCGGCCAGAGGGCGGCGGAGGGAGAGGGGCTTGGCTGACGACTTTTGTTGTGCTGGTATGCAAAGTAATTGGCGGCAAATTGAATTGAAGGAACGACGACGACGAGCACAAAAAATTTATCGCTAAACGAAGTCATGCCGTTTCAATTGACTGACAACAAAAGGGCAAAACAGCAACAATCGCATCGGTTTCTATATCTGTATCTTATCTGCATACTACCACAATATCTGTAGATATGTGTATAACAATTTAAGAATGCCAACAGTAATTGGCAATAAATGGATCGATCGATCGATAATTATGCGACTCAATATAGACAACATTTCCATATTGTTTTCATTTTACTTTCGAATGCAAATTGAATTTGTCTACTATTTATTTAATTTGGCGCTTATCGCCAGGAAACTGTTGGCCCAAAGTTAATTAACAAAAATGATATTTGTTTGCATGCATATTAAATGTGATTTACGCTGTTTAACTTTTGTTAAGCACTGTAAAAACAAGCCAAACTAAACAAATGTCTAAAAAGCAGGTCGAACGTGTTTTAAAGCCTTATTTAATACTTATTTATTTGTTTATTTATTTCCAATTCTTTCTTTCTCCGCATGTTTACATTTCTGTATAGAAATTATAGCATATATAGTATAAGCCACATTTCTCGTTCAGCGGAACTACTATAATATATTTTTAATTGTTTATCACACCTGACAATAAAGAATTCGCTTTTCATTTCCCAGCAAATGTCGCTCGTAACTTGTACAGCGAATGTCCGAGCTGCTGTTAACAATAAATAATATAATATAGGCATATTTATATTATATGCATATCTAAATAATATTCACAAATAAGGCGTGAAATTATTAAATTAAGCACAAGCACAAGCTAGTAAAGCCATAGAGCGAATGCTCTAAAAATAAACAGCAAAATATTTTAAGGTTTTAGAAATATTTAAAACTATAAATAAATAATAGATCTTTAATGCTTCATATTTTTCTATAATTATTATTGTAAACAACTAACCGTGACCCAACGAGAATCTGTTTATTTCTTTAGCATTTTTTGTAAACCTTTCGAAATTGCATTTGAGCCGTTTGTAATGAAATTCGATTTGCCTAGACTGATATTAATATATGGAAATGTTTGCAATTCCAATTTGATACATATAGAGAATCATTTACAATTTCTAAGAGAATGTAAACATTTGAGATGTAAACAAATAATCAAACAAGAATAAATATATATATGCAGCAAACAAAGTTCAACTGAGAGAAATACAATATGTTGCATAAATATTCGATTAGGAATTTAGTTCGGAGAAGACGAATATGAAACACTCAGTACTTAACTCTTGCTGGCTAAACTCTCGCAGGTCGAACTCTCGCTGGCCCAACTCTCGCTGGTCCAGCTCTCGTTGGATGAACTCGCGTTGGCCGAACTCTTGTTGGCTAAACTCTCGCTGGCCGAACTCTCGCAGGCCCAACTCTTGCAAACCGAACTCATGCGAACCTGCCCAACTCTCGCTGGCCGAACTCTTTTTGGAAGAACTCTTGCTGGCCAAACTCTCGCTGGCCCAACTCTCGCTGGCCCAACTTACGCTGGCCCAACTCACGCTGGCCCAACTTTCGCTGGCTAAGCTCTTGTTTGATGAACTCTCAATGGCCGAACTCTCGCTAACCGAACTGTCGCCAGCCGAACTCTCGCTGGACCAACCGTCGATGGCTTAACTCTCGATAACACGCCTTCTTGATTTAGATTTTTAAAATTAACAATATTTGTGCCAAAAGTAACAGGAAGTTTCTGAATTTATATAAGTTATCAAAACAAAATTGAGCCGCGGATAAAGTTCCTTATAATTCAAATATTCCTATCAACTGGTAAGTGTATAATAATTTCGTATTTGCATGGGAATAAATTCCCAACATAGTATATTTAAGTGTAGAACGTGTCATAATGTTGGCTTTTCGTCAGAATTCTGATTGAATGAAAATCAAAATACCAAAGGGCAACAAAGTAAGCAGTAAGGCCATTAGATGCTATGTGCTAAAAATTTGAAAGTATAAGTAAACATTTAGTGGCAACTGTTGTGGCAGCTGAGTTGCCAAATCATTACAACAAATCATAGGTTTATAATATAAAATCGTCACAGCTGAATACAAATAATATTCCATTCAAATATTCTCATTCGTATTACGCCTATAAAAATGTCAACACGAGCCAGCTGAAAGCCAAGTTATGAATCGTCCCGCTGTCTGGTAAAGTACAACCCGCTGTTATCAGGCAAAACAGATTTGTATTTTTACCAGCACAAGGTAAAAGTGAGCACACGCAAACAAGTCTGCCTACAACTATATAACCCATAAGTACTATATATATACCCACAATAACTGTGGCTCTGATAAGCCCGACATTGCGCATTATATGAAAGTTAATGCCATGTAGTACATATATTCGGCTTTAGCTGTACTATTTTAACCATATCCGAGCAATGTTCTCTGTGATTTGCATATGAAAGAGTTGAGAAGCGTCGAAAATACCGCTGACTAAGCAATATGGTAACTAAAATAAAACAAGTAACAAACTGTGCAAATATTTTTCATTGACGTTATATAAATAGCTCACGTTATGAAAGGTGTATATATGGTATATATATATTTCGAGTCGGTGCGGATGTGCGGCTTCAATTAGCTTGCCATGTTCCCAACCAAATTATTATACATATGTCAAAATGTTGACAACAGAAAATCAAACAAAAATAGATTATACTAGACCTGGAGCTCTGCTATATGTAATCAGTATACCAAAGCTTTTCCTATATAAGTAAATATTGTATTATTTGTTTTGTATTGCGCTTTTCTCCCATTTAAATGCTCTAAATAAAAAATGGCATATGAAGTGTGTCATAAAGATTGTGTCATTAATTATGGTGAAATGAAGTAAATCATTCCCTTGGCTAATGGTCACAAAAAGGGCGAGTTTCTGAGATATATTTGTATTGAAAATATATTTGATTAGCAAGGATTTTTAATTTAATTAGTTGAATGGTTAAGACTTTTTCTTGCTTTTAACTGATAGCATTAAACATTATAGAGCATAGAAAATCATAAACTCAATTCAATATTTATAATAATTCTTATTTTGTCCATATTGGTCATGGTCTGATTGGGTTTTTCTGTTGGGTGTTTTTTAATAAAATTTTAATTTGAAATTTTGTTTTGTATTTTGAATTTCTTTATCAACTGCTCTTGGATTGAGATTAGGTATATTATAAATAGCTATTGAACATTTTAACACAATGTTTCATTTAAGTAAATATTTAGTTAAAGTAAATTCAATATTTTTGCATTTTATTGCATACTTTAGAATAAATATTTAAAATTTATAAATTAATTAAATTATAGATAGACAATTTATTGCAATGCAGCCAAATAATTTTATAATTTAATACAGTAGAATCCGGTTATAACGACGCCGCTTATAGCGTCCGTCCGGTTATTGCGACGAAAACTCGATGGTTTGGTTGGTCCCCATACAAACTTATATGAAAGGGCCTCCGCTTAGAACGTCTCCGCTTTTAGCGACAAACCGCTTATAACGACGAGATTTTTCAATTTCAATTCAATTTTTCATTTCAATTCAACCGGATATTGCGACGTGCCGAATAAAAAAAAAACTTTAAAGAGGAAAATTTGATTTCTTTAACAATGCTAAAAGAATCAAACAAAATCATGGATTTTGTGTTTTTTCAATACGAAAAAGAAACAAAATCATGGATTTTGTCTTCCGGATATAACGACGTAAAATCGTCGGTCCCTTGAAAGTCGCTATAACCGGATTCTACTGTATTAAATTTTTTGTTTTGATTAAAAAATTAATTTGTTTTATTTTAAAACCTATTACGAACATGGCATCCATAATATAAAAAAAAAATTTTTTTTTTGCTCCTTTCGGATAGTGCGTCTGCCGGATATAACGACGTAAAATCGTCGGTCCCTTGAATGTCGCTATAACCGGATTCTACTGTATTTAATTATCACATCTTTGTCATATTTTTTAAGCTCATTGAAGTATATGAAATAAATATATTTTCTTCTACATTTCTTTGGGTAATAATAATTTTTAGGGGTTTGCTGTTTGCTATTAATTATTAATTAATTAATAATTAATTAAAATAAATTATTTATTTAGTAGTTATCAAAATTAACTGTAGTAATTTATAAATATATTTTAGATATGTAGTCTACGCTTTACTTTTTTAAAACTAAATAGTTAATTATTTAAAATTGTTAATATTTAATTCATTTGGTTATGATATGTGAAAATAGATCTTGATGATAAGATTTATCAAACTAAACATTTATTTTAATGCTTTTGACTTTTTTTGCTATGATATTATGACTATAGAAAACTATATATTATATATTTAAACTATAATTGTGTTAAGAATTTAATTAGAATAATTGATTTGTATAAAATTTAAATTTAATTTGCTAAGCTTCTTTTTGACAGTTAAACAAATTTTCAAGCTCACAAAACCCGAGCAATTTTATTAATTGTAAATCTCTGTTTAATTAGCTGAAAAAAAGAGAGGGTATTGCGAGGGCAGCTTGTGAGTTTAGGCATGTTCAATACACTTTTTGCAGCAATTTGTTATTTTTCATTCATGTGGTTATTATTTTATGGGGTTTTTTGTTGTTATTTTTTTTTCGAAATCAAAGCACCATGAATAGAACAAATGATTATATAGAGCTGATGAGCATGTTCGCAATAGCAACAACAATGCCAGGCATATAATATAATTTGTGCTGGCTTTGCTTATCGATGCTGATCGCGAATTCAGTTGTGAGTGAAACGCGTAGCCCGCAACACGCATACGCCATGAGGGCCCACGGTGCAATAATTATAAAACTAGCGATCATCGGGACGCTGCTGAGCCTCGGTGCAACACAAAGCGAGGAGGAACAACAGGAAGATTCCTCCATAGAAACAACAACAACAACCGAACGCAGCAATAGGCAGCAATTGAGAAATATTGAGACGCTGCAGCAGAATTGCCAATTTGAGAGCACCAAAGTCGATAACATTTGCCGCTGCCAAGGATTCGATTACGATAACGCCGATGAAGTGGCATTCTTTGAGCTGCGCACCCGGGTGGACATCTCGCCAGATGATAACACCTATAAGTTTGGCGAGGAGCCAAATCTCAGTTCAATGATTGTGACAAATTCCACATTTGTGCATTTTCCGCTGCATTTGTTCTACGAGCTGCGGCAGCTGAGCGAACTGGACATGCGTCAGTGCCACATGCAGCACGTGAGCTGGGAATGCTTCTTAGGCGGCCGACAAGCTGAAGATTCTGCTGCTCTCTGACAATCTGATTGCCGAGCTGGAGGAGCGCAGCTTTTCCTCTGCCTTCGAATTGGAATTTCTGTTTCTCAGTGGCAATCAGTTGCAACATCTGCATCCGGATGCATTCAAGGGCCTGCAGCAGCTGCGTTATCTGGATCTCAGTGGCAATCGGTTGCAACAATTGCCGGAGCGTCTGTTTGAGGATCTGGCGGGATTGCAGGAAGTTTTGCTAGCTGAAAATCAGCTGCAGTTCATCAGCAACGATCTCTTCGCACACAATGCCCGGCTGCAGACTGTGATACTGCATTCGAATCAGTTGCAGCAGCTGGGAGAACACGCCTTCCGCCCCGCCTCCCGTCTGCTGCTGCTGGACATCTCCCACAATCCAAAGTTGCAGCTGCTGCTGCTCAGCCTCAATGCTGGCCGCTTGATGGCACGCAATTGTTCGCTGACTCGCGTGAATCTTTTCGGTGGCGTCTCCAATGTGGATCTCGATGACAATCATCTGCAGGAACTTTACTTCTCCATGCCAGAGGTTTTGCAGCATCTTGGACTGCGCAACAATTCTTTGGTGCAGCTGGCAACGCTGTCGCGTGTGCCGCATCTGCGGCATCTCAATGTGGCGGACAATCCGCAGTTGGGGGATCTACCTGAGGATTGGCAGACGCCGCAGCTGGAGCGTTTGGATCTCAGCAATACGGGGCTGCTGCAGCTGCCACTGGCCGCGCTGCGTGGCATGCCGCAGCTCAAGAAACTCAATGTATCGGCCAATAACATAAGCGAGATCGATCAAATGGTAACGTATCGATTACTGCAGCATATTAGTGATTATTATCGAAAAACAAATGCTTTCATTGGCGTTAGGCATCGATTGCCTGCTCTTCGATTAATTATGTTATCGATTTACATACTGTCCTGCTAGTGTTTCGATTGTTCTTGGCCAAATTTATTTACATATTATATTTTGTTTCGATATCGGTGCAAGGGTAATATATCGATTACTACATTTCAGTCTAAACTGTTATCGAAAATGTCTATTTATATGATATATGATGTTATCGATTAACATATTGCCCTGCTACCGATTCCGTAAAATATCAAAGAATATCGATTGCATATTATTCTTTATTCTTTTATATAGGCATCGATTAATATGAATTCGATTGACATACTGCTATCGATTTAATGAAATACCAATAATATACTGATGTTTATCGATTTATCGAATAATAACAACGACTTGAGTCATTCATTGCATTTGCAGTATTTGATAAACGTATTGGTTAATGTTAAAATGTTATCGATAAACGTAGTATTGAAGTAGATTGAATTTGCTGATCTTAACATAGCTCTAGTAATAGGCTAAACATATTGAACAGCATTTTCGCATATCTTCCAAAGTACTTTGAACAAAATATACAAATTGATACCACTATCGATTTATTTAATAAACGATAATTCTTATCATTGACAGGATTACGGACAGTTGGCCCAACTCACACATTTCTACATACACGCCAACAATTGGAACTGCTTTAGCCTGAGGCCATTGATGTCAATGCTAAAGCATAATGGCATTAGCTTCACGATCGATAAATTCGATCCGAGTTATCCGGGCATGTACATAGATGGCATCGCCTGCATGTACCGTCTGTCCGAACCTGAATCGGAGGAAATTCAACACCTGGACAGACAGACAGCATCGTCGGCCAGTGTGGAGCAATCAGCGCAGATCAACGAGCCGACAGAGATGCAGAAACTGAGACAGGAGCTGAAAGCCGTTGTTCAACACTTCGAGGAGAGACTGGATGGGGTATATGCGCAATTGAATACCCTCAACTCCAAAATGCAGTCGTTGGAGCACATGAATAGCTCCATTTGGAATGAGATGTCAATAAGAATTTAAATATATAATCAAAACTGTTGTAAAGAGAATTGCTTGAAATAAAATTAAATGCAAATATTCACAATTCATAATTTACCTTTAATGTATTTGATCTATTAAAATATCGGAGATATTTAAAATCAACATTATTTTAGCCATAAATTTATTGAAATAAATATACATTTGTTTTATATCTATTTTTAGCTTGGTAATTTTTTAAGGAAAAAATAATTTTTTTCTAGCTACACCTTAAGCTTGTTGACGTTTACACTGGAACACTGGAACAAAGCTGGGGTTTGCCGTGTGCACACATTGAGTCAGACACTGACGTAAGTGCTTCGACAGCAAAAATAACATAGTTAAGTTCTCTGGAATTTTTTGGCAAAAGAATCTGACAACGAAATTTTATTTTTGTAAAAGTTTCTAAAATATTATAAAATATAGGGACGGGGCAGGTCAGTGGGACGGAGGCTACAGTCGGACGTAACCGACCGTAGGAGACCCTTTAATTGAGTATATGTACATACAAACACAATCAGACGCACACACAAAGCACACCACCCCCCCTCTGCCTAGTGCGGCAAATTGTCTGTGGCATATGTTCGCTGTTTCTTATCCGATCAAAACAAAATTCACAGCGTTGATAGAGAATGTCATAAACTAGTTAAATACAAATTACAAATTACAAATCAATAG
The DNA here is from genome assembly GCA_035045125.1 of Hypselothyrea guttata. Classification (NCBI taxonomy): domain Eukaryota; kingdom Metazoa; phylum Arthropoda; class Insecta; order Diptera; family Drosophilidae; genus Hypselothyrea; species Hypselothyrea guttata. Next base: position 45,849 of record JAWNNJ010000577.1, read on the forward strand.
CTTTAAAACTGTGGCTACAGCAGCTTTTTGTGGGTTGCGGGGGAAGGGGGAGAGGTATCTAAAATCTAAAACAAACTCGTGCTGCTTACTAAATAGGGGAACCTGATTCCCAAATATGGTGTCTCTAGCTCTTATAGTTGCTGAGATCTAGGTGTTCATACAGACGGACAGACAGACGGACAGACGGACAGACAGACAGACAGACAGACAGACAGACAGACAGACAGACAGACAACGGACAGACGGACATGGCTATATCGACTCGGCTTGTCGTCCTGATCAAGAATATACATATATACTTTGTGGGGTCTGCCACGCCTCCTTCTGGGTGTTACACACATTTCCTCTTTGCACTAAACTAATAGACCCTTTTTACTTTTTTAAAGTAAAGGGTCTAAAAATCAGCTCCGGCTTACAAATATTTACAGTAAAAATATTGATTAACGAGTCAAAGTAAACCTGCCCCAAAAACAAGGCACGTTCATTGAACTGAGAGAGAGAGAGAGAGAGAGAGACAGAGAGAGAGACAGAGAAACAAGCGAAGAACAAACAATTGATGATTTGTAAAGGGTTGTACAAAGAATTACGCAATTGCTCAGAAACCGTAGGAAAACTATAATTCAAATCTGATAAATCTATTGAAATCTTATAATATATTTCAAAATATATTATAACATAATATATTATATTATATACTTTAAATATATTTCAAAAATCTTACACAAATGAAATATTGTTTCTTTAATATCTTCAGTGTTTGGTTACCGATTTTAATGTGCCTTGCAGGATAGTTCTAGAGTTCTCTTAGGGTTTCCGAGATCTACGATGACTCGGATTGTAACAGTTTTTTTCCCCATTTTTAAGACGAAAGTCTCTGCTAAAACAAAACGCCAAAAACCGAGGCATAAAAAACCAAATTATAAAAGTATTTGTTATAAACAATGGAAGATTAATAAATGTATTAAGAATTTTGTTGCTGCGTGAATTCAATTGCAATTTATGGCTTGCTAATTGCTCAGCTAAACAGAAAAAATAAAAATATAAAAAACATTCAACAAATATTACTGAGAAGCTTTGGAGCAGAATCGAGGAAAATCTCAACAGATCGCGTTTTGGCTGGTGGGGGGATTTTTATATAAACATGTGACTGTAATATACGATCTATATGTCTATGCCATATGCATGTGTGCGTATAATGGTTTTCTATTTAACAGTAATTGGTAAACACAGACACACAGCTCGTGCCCATCGAACAAACGCCAAATGTAAACAATTCCTATTGCCATAGACCCGACCCGTGCTTATTTATTATTACTTTTATTATTATTACTTTTCTTTCTATTTTTTTTTTAATTTTCGCACTACGAGAAAATCGTAACAAAAACCTGAAAGCTGCAAGTCAATAAGCCAAACGTAACACAGAAGTCGAGTACAGTAAACCCGAGGCAGGCAGATAAACAGATGATTATCGTTGTTCCATGTTGATAAGATCTTTGCAAGTGCAAAGTCTACATAAGATACCGTATCAGAGGGGCAATAACATTGCAATAACAGTTAAAAAGTAGAAGAAAGTTATGGCCAACAATACAAGCCAAATGCCAGATGATTTATATTTATAAAAGATACATGACAATAGTATTTAAATTGCATCTAATTCTATTTTATTATTTTATTGTAGTATTATTATTATTTGTTACACAGTTCTTTAACAGTGGAAATCAGCGGTTTTTAATGCTGATTACAAAAATCATAGAGAAAATCGCAGCTTGGTTTCCGTTTTCGAGGAAAAGGAAAATTGGAATATATTTTAGGATAATATTCAATATCGCTGAACTATATATAGTGTTTTGGGATTAGATTTATTAATTGTACCCAAGGATGATTCTTACTAAGGTTTTCCCTGCGAGCTATATATAAAAAGTTATAACCGTATTTCCCTAAAATTTTATGAAAATGCCCTGACGTTAAAAATTTATAATACTACTAATGTACTATATGTCCGAAATAATATCTGCCTAATGTTTTAAAAAGTTAAAGTTAGTGCAATAAACGGTAGCTATAAATTTTAATTATAAGTGTAATAAATCTAATATTTGTAATATATATTTCCGTTCAAGTTACTTTACATTTTGTGAAAAAGTAAAGATACAAATTTCCGCACCGAATAATATTTAAGCTATTTAAGATTTAAATATTCTCCATATATCTCTTTTTTTTTTGTGAAAATATAAAAATTTTTATTATTTTTTTATGGTAAACTGTTACTGTAGTGTAGTAATTTATACCATAGTGATGTGTAATAATTTCAATTTATATATACAAATGTATATATTTATTCCTAATAAATAGGGTTATTAAAAATATTTTATTCAAATATATGATTTATGTCCATATATTCTCCTAATATTTATCAGATTTTTAACTCTCAATTTCTATTAAATTTTTTTCAATTTTAATGTTATAAATTTAAATAAAAAATAATTTAGTATTTTATACAAATTTCTGACACTGCCTAATTAATAAATTAAAATTAATTGAAACAATTTGCATTATTCAACTAATTATATAATACAAATTTTTGTTATAATATTAAATTTATTTAAAATTAAAAAACACGCGCTCTCATATCAACACAAAAGAAGGAAATTATGTGAAATTATAAATAAAATATAAGTAGTTTTGGATGAAAACCAACCTGAGTTTTTTATAATCAATTGTGCAGCGTTTTTGGTACTTCGTGTAAACAATAATTTAAACACACACAGACACATATACACTTGGAGAATTTCTGTAAACAATTTGAGATTTGATTGCGATTAAAAAATAAAGCGACTTTGTTGAGCTCCATAAAGTAGACAGATTAAAATAAAAAAATTATTATTGTGTTGTTTTTGTGTAATTCTCTTTCTTTTTTCATTTTCATTTTAATTTTTATTTGTATTTTTATTTGTTTTTTTAACACTTGAGGCGCTGAGGCCTGATTAGATTAATTTATAACAAACAGCATTTTACTAATGTCACCCAACCGTTTGTTGTTGTTGTTGCTTTTCTTGTTATTAACAATTATCAGGCATTTTGTTCGACAAGCAAATAAATCACACGCACAGAAAAACAACAACACCAACAGCAACAACAACAAACAAGGAAATTCTGCAGGAACGCAGTCCAATTGGACTTTCCAATTGGAACACGAATCGCCAACTGATCAGCGAGAACACTCACAACAACAACAACTCAAAAAAAAAAAAGAGAGCACGCAAGCCAGAGAGAGTGCATAGCGAGAGAGTGGGAGAGAGAGTGACATGCAGTGTTGACAGGTTTTGGGCACGCGCCTAATCTAAATTGGAAATTCGCTAAAAATAGCTAGAATATATATATTTTGCTGAAATATTGGTTAAACTTGAAGTAAAAAAAGTATAGTTTTTTTATGCATCATAAATTAATAAATATTTCCCTTATTTTAGCTATTATAAATATTTCTCAATATTTTAGCAAAAAATTGTATGACTTAAAATAATTTTTTTTTAAATTTAGGCTACTTGAAAAATGTATATTTATTTTAATTTGAATAATGCTATATTCAGCATATAATACGCAAAAACTGGCAACACTGGTGCTATGTAGGCAGTCACAATCAGCGTTGTCAATTTAGCTAGTTTCAGAATTTTTGCTTGATTTTAAGTTTAGGTTTATGCTATTTTTGTAGCTTATTTTTTTGGCCCATTTTTATTTATATTATTCACGCAATTTAGCTTGTTTTGACAACAAAACGCTGACAACACTGGTTACAACAGACTCTGGCTGCTATGGGAAATTTCCACTAGGTTTTTGTTTTTGTTTTTGGTTGTTGTTGCTGTTGTGACTCTCTGTGCGTATAACACCTGATCGCAGCAGCGACGCCAGCAGCGACGCAGCAGCAGCGCAGCTGATGCCGCTGCGCATCGATTTTTCCTTTGTGCCACTTTATTTGTATTATTTTTTGTTGTTTATTGTTGATGCTAGTTTTAATCGTAAGCGTTTTTGCGCATTGCACTGCAAACAACGCTTTTTTAATGATTTTTTTTGATTTCGCTGCACAGCCAACGGCGACAGCGACGTCGGCGTCGGCGCACAACACAAACTAAGAGAATTTTTAATAATTTCTTAAATTTCGCAGCATGCAGCTGGAACAAACATTATTTCGTTTGCCTTTTATTTTCATTTATCTGCTTTTTATCATTTCTCTCTCTTTCTATTCGCCAAAAAGGCGCAACAGGTAAACACACACACACACACGCATGCACTCTGACACACACACATACACTGACATCCACGACGTTGGCGCGCGCGCGTTGTGGCCAATGAGAAAATTGCACAAATAATGAGCGGGATTTCACAGGCAATTGCGGCTCATTTGGCTGCGAAAAAATCGCGATAAAACTACGATAAACGATTGCTGACAACACGAAACGATACAGAACGTGAGCAAAAACAACTCAACACGACAAAAATTTATCGGTACTAAATTGTTATTGCGCGCAGTGTGGCCAGCCGGCGCAACAAGTAAAATGCCGGCGTCTCGGAAAATACTGCAAATACCAATTGGAGTTTTTGTAAACAAATTGCAAAAGAATTTCCAATTTGTTTACTTAAATAAAGCAGACTAAACAAAGCAATAGAAAAACAATAACAGCACATGGATTAATAATAGCAATGAAATCAATATTGCGTATATATATTTTAATAAATTTATGATTGAAGTAAATTTAAATCTGAAACTAGCCAAATTGGCTACGCTGCTGATCATACTGCAGTCTTAACAATTTTATAGGAAAATTGCCCTAAAAATGCTTGCATATTGTTGCTACAACTCCAACTGTTTTTATGCCATTTTAACCCAATTAATATTATTTTGTATTATTTTATTTGTATACATTTGTTTACATTTTTGCTTGAACGTGTAGCGCTTGCCCTCTAACCATCTGGCAGCGCTGCCTTGGTTGTTGTCCAAATAAACCAGATGTTCGAACGCAACTCAAGCATATGCGCGGCCAAGTAAACAAAGCAAGTTGCATCGAACTTAGACGCTTGATTTGATTTGTAATGCGAAGTTACCACGTGAATTAGCTAAATTTGCAATTACAATAAATAGCCATATTTTCTCAGATACTTTTACAGTTACTCTAAAATTTCTTATTCAGAAACCTTTTTAATATTGTTCACATTAGTTGTTGGTTGTTGTCCAAATAAGACGGAGACTCGAACGCAACTCAAACTTGTGTTGCTTGTGTTGGCTTGAGCCAAGTAAACAAAGCAAGTTGCATCGAACATGGACGCTTGTTTTGATTTGTCATGTTAAATTAATGAGAAATAACAATAAATGCCTTACTTTTATAGCTTTAGTATAAATTCAAATTTTAATAAAAAGTAGTATTATTATCAAATTGCCCACAATGGTTGTTGTCCAAACAAATCAGATGCTCGAACGCAGCTCAAACTTGTGCGAAGTAAACAAAGCATGTTGCATCGAACATGGACGCTTGATTTGATTTGTCATGTTAAATTATCACGTTAATTAGCTAAATTAGCAATTACAATAAATGCCTAAATTTCCTAAAGTACATTTACAGCTACTACAATGACGGCATAACTTAAAATTAGTATTATTGCTGACATAATCGCACGGCATTAGAACTCCGTGAAGTTCGAGCAAATCAATAAAAATGGCGCATTGCACTGAGCGAAACGCTGACGCAAAACCCCCCTAAAATGCTTATACTATATGCACATAGAAAAAAGTCTGGCATGACGGCATTTTGTTTGCTCATATTTTCCTTTTGCCTTCCCTTGCCCTTGCCCTTTCCCTTTGTTCGCTTCACTCACCTGCTCAATATCGAAATCCCATTCCGGCGATGGCGAACGCCTGTCCGCCTGCCCCCCGGGGGGCGGGGTGCTTAGGGCGGGGGAGCCGGCCTGAGGCTCCTCCGGTATAACGGCAAATCTGCCACGCTGCAACACTGGCGAAATGGCACCATAATTAGCTAAAAGAGAAAAAAAAACAACAAGAAGCAGAGTTGAGAAAGCGAAAGAGAGACATGGGGCTAGGGAATCCCCGGGATTGGGATAATATATCGATATCATATATCGTCAAGTAGTTGATATCGAAAATATCGACAACGTTTGGACAGCAGCGAAAATATTTCTGGAAAATTCGATTTTTAAATTTCGATATATCGGGATATATCGAAAAAAGCTTCGATGTTATTGTATATCCTTAGGGTTTCAAACTTACATGTGGGCATAAGACGAAATCGTCCCAGTGTCGTCTCTGGCGGGCCCGATGGTGTCGACGAGGTGACCCGAAAGCGGCCCCGACGTGCCGCGGTCACCTCCCCGTAGTCAGCGCCTCCTCCTCCAGCGCCGCTCTGCATTGTGTCTGTTGCTCACTGATGTGAAACTGCTGCAAGCAAACGAAACAGAGAAAGGGAGAAATGAGCAAGTTGTCGGAAGAGAAGTGGGAAGTACGAGTGCTAAAATCGATAGGTCAACTTCAGTTTGCAGTTATGGACTCGCTGCATGCAACACTGAGTGACCAAAGCTCACCCAGTTGCGCCAATGCGTACACTCAGAAAAAAGATAAATCAATTTTAAAAATAAATTTCAAATTATTGAATTAAAAATAAACTAAAAGAAAAAACTTAAAAGTTTTTGGGAAAAAATGAAAATACTGAAAAATGAAATACTAAATACGAATTTTACAAAAACTCTTAAACAAAAATTTTCATTTTTGTATGGAGAATTTTCTGGCAAATTTTTGACACCGAAAACCCTTGATTCAATTAAGAAGAATCTTGATTTTTCCCTCAGTGTAGGCATGAAATTGTGGAATTCAACAATAGATGCAATCAATTGTAATAAACCTATAGTTTTGAATAAAATTCCTTAATGTTGGTAATGTGCTAATTAAAGTAATTTTTTAATAATAATGATTTTTTATTTTATTTTTAATGATTTCGACAACTGAATTGTTGAACTGATAAGCACATTACATCCCATTCCGAGTGCAACTGGGTAAACCATAAGTCAGGGCTGCGAAAAAACGAGAAAAGCCTTCTTGGCGCCATAAAGTATGTTGCGAAATTCGGTCACACGTAATATAGCAATTACACAGTAAAAAATACTTTAAATTTAATTTCTCTTTAAACACATATTGAATAATATCCTATATACTAATAAAAATGGCGACTCTAGCTCTCATAAATTGTGAGATCTAGGTGTAGTGTAAAAAAACCACGAATCCCAAACGAATCTAAACTATTGGGGTATTATTTTTGGCTGTGTACTATTGCAGAAAATATATAAAGTAAAATAATGGAAAATTTTGTTGAACTCTGAATATGTTAGAACATAAAAAAACTATGTGTGTGTGTGTGTGTGTGTGGCACACACACAGCATGGGACAAAGAGTTGCATAAAGCAGAGGAGAAAGAAAAAGAGAGAGAACGAGAAAAAGAGAGCGGGGGGCAATGGAGGCAAATGTCTTAATGCCGGCAGACTACGCGGCGTACAAATGATATATCTATGGGAAGAGTATTTTCAAAGGGTATACCGATTTTGTAAAGCTCTTGGAGATAAAATAAGAGATAAAATAAGCCAATTTAGCTGGTTTTAAAATTCAAATTAATCTTATCAAAAATCTTTTTTAAAATGCATATATATTTTTAAAGTACTGTATTCACTTAATATTAATTATTATTTATTTGTGTATGTCATATCATTAATTTATTTTGATAATTTAATTTTTATTTATTTTATTTTATTTTTTGTTGCATATTTGCTTTTTTATAATTTCATATTTAATTATTAATTTATAATCTGCTGCTAACTGAAAATATTCGAACTGAGTTCCCTTTTCTATAATGCCGGTTTCCTATCGATTAACGATTACATTATCGAGTTTGATTTGTCTAATTTTAGAGTACATAAATTTCAATTTTTTAACTATTTTTATTTTTTATATTCTTTTTTATAGAATGCCGCTGATCTATTAATTAAAACACTGTGAACATTTCAATTAGGAAACTTTTGTTATTATTAAAGTGGAATAAATTTTTGCCATGTGAAATTGTTTTATGCTTGATGTGGTTGTGTTTTTCAACTCATGAATTGTTTCTTATTTTCGCTTAATTTTTGTTTTGTTGTTTTGTTGATTTCCATTCTGTGTGACGCTTTATTTAGTTGATGACTAATTTGTGTGGGTGGCGGCAGCAGGGGAAGGTGAAGCGGGGAAGGTGCACAATTTACAGGAATTTGTGAAATGCCTGACAAGAAATATGAATAGATATATTTAAGGTGAAATGAAAAGTTTCTGTCAATCTGCATGAATTGTGAGTAATATGCAGAATATCAAAGCAAATCATTAGCTTTATTGATTGATTGATAAAAGGTGCATGTTTGTGCTTGTCAATTATGATGAATTAATTTATATTTGCGATAAGATATAAGTGTGTTTAGTTGGACTTTAGTTTTAATTTATAATTATGCTTTTAAATAATATAATAATATTATACAATAAATATATGCTTTCAATAATTAAATTTTCAATATAAAATAAATAGATTTATTTAAATGAAATTTTAATTTATACATTGCTTAAATAATAAATGACTTTTTCAATTTTACACATTTATTTTAATTATCCTAATTATATTATTATATTTTATTTATATATTTTCAATTTTTGTTTTATTTTTTATATTGATAATATAATTTATATAATTTTGAATATTATTATATTTTAAGTATTTGAATAATTTATTCAATTTATCATTATTTTTTATATATTATATTATATTATTATATTTTAAGTATTTGAATAATTTATTCAATTTATCATTATTTTATATATTTTATGTGTAGTTTATTATATCTTATACATATTCTATTAAAACTAATATTTAGATTTATAAATTTATTTTTAATATTTAATTTAAATAATTTTTTTTAATATATAAATTTTTAATTTATTTCAATTTATTTATTTTTTTATTATTCTTATTTATATATATATTTATATTTATTTATTATTTATATTAATATTTATTTATCTAATTCACCAAAAATCTTTATTTGTTCTTTATATAATTACCTAAATGTTTTTTTTACTGTAACTCAACTAGCACTTTTAGCTATTTTAATTAAAATGTTTATAACAAATATAATTATTGTTCTGTATTTTTTGTTTCATTTATTTTCTGTTAAATTTCTGAAATACATTTATTAATTAATCATATTTATAGTTTTAACGTAATGCTTGGCGCTTTACAATTTTATAAGCTGTTGTATTTAATTGTTAACAAATCGAATTCTCGCGTTTTCTTTTAGCCAATTTGCGATGGCTTTTTCGCGGTCTTTGACGCTGTTTTCTTGGCGTTTCTATTCCCGTTTGTTATTATTGTTTTGCACTTTTACTCGGGACGAATTCGAATTCGTTGTGAATTCGAAATGTTTGCATAACACGCACACACAAAAACAAAACATAGTTTATACTATATATGCACGAATTTAATGTCTTTTATTGATGCCGATTTGGATTTATTGATTTTTATGAATTATTTGTATTTACTAAACACTTTTCACGTATTTCTTTTGCAATTTGCAATTGAAGATTGGGGCAGGCACGGCGGAATTTCAAATACGATTTCGTGTTTTGTTTTATGCAACTGAGCAGCTGCCACTGAATTTTGGCATTGCCAGTAAGTAACAACAACAACAACACGAACAACAACAACAACACGAATAAGAGTGCACAACAACAGCCGAAAATGCGGCCAAAAAGAATGCAGCACCAAAATAAACCGAGAGCCAAAAGCGAGCACCAAACAAGTCGCAGGCAAAATGCAGTCGCAACTTCGAGCGCTAATTGGCAGACAGAGAGCGACACAAACAAAGGCGGAGAAAGAGAGAGAGAGAGAGAAAGAGAGAGACAAAGAGAAAGAGAGCGCATACGAAAAATAAGAGAGAGTGGGTGAGAGTGTAAATGTGTGAGCAGTGTTGTTAAATGCGATTTTTTAGGTGGACAAATCTGGATTTTTTTGAAAAACATTTGCGTTTTTCAATCAGGATTTAGTATTTTTTTATGCTGTACGACACTGTTCAAAATATATAGATAGATCTATAATTGTTCCCGATTTTAGCATACATTTTTTACCTATTTCGTATTTTTTTAAAATTTAATTTAAAAAGTGTAGAAGTGTACATAAAACGGAAACAAGACGATTACACATTAGAGGGAAATTATTATTTGAAAATATAACAAATTTATTGGTTTGAATTTGAAAACCAGTAAACTCGGCGAAAGAATATTTATTCTTTAACTGTTTCCGATTTTAGCATATATTTTTTGCCTAGTTTTTTTTTAGTTCAATTTAATAAGTGTAAATAGGAAACAAGACGTTTACATATTATAGGGAGATTATTATTTGAAAATCTAACAAATTTATTGGTTTGAATTTGAAAATCAGTAAACTCGGCGAAATAATATTTATAGAGCAGAACAAAAAACAGTTTTATCTTTTATTGCTGCTCGTGTTTTCCGTCTTTACTTTGTCGAAAATCAATCAAAATAAAATCTTCAAGAGTCCCACGGTTCAGTTAAGCAGATTTTAGACCATTTTGGGGCCAAATCTATGGAGTAAAATTTGCTGAATAATTTTATTTTTCATCAGATTATATTTTCAATTGCTATTAAAGATCATCAAAACTCTTAAAATTACTATAGCTTTTCTTTGATTTTTATTTTTAGCAAAATTATTCAAGTAATATTTTCCTTTTATTTCCCGCCAAAAATTTGTTTCTCGTTAAAAATTTAGCAACACTGGTGTGGGGTTCATTTACTTGTGCAAATGAAAGCAAAACTGCAGCCGAATGCAATGACACTTAAAGAGAGCGCAACGCACAAAGAGAGCGGGAGCGCGCATCCGCCATATTGAAAGAGAGAGCAGAGCGTAAATGTGAGCGAAACGTATGCAATTTTAATTCATAAAAACATACGAAAGCTGCATTGAAAGAGAGCGCAGACTTCGAACGCGTGCCGAGATGCTGCCGCAAACTCAACGCTAAAATAGACAAGGAAAATTAAAAAAAAGCAAAAAAAAGAAAACATTTTTAATCAAACGAACAACAACAAAAAGCCCGTCAAGCCTGTCAGCTGTTCTGCTCGGCAGATGCGGCGTATGCGCAATTTTCCTCTTCTCTGCACTTGACAACAAAACAAAAGATAAAAATAATAGGAAAAATAAATAGAAAAATACGAAAGCAAAAGAGCTGAGCATAGAGAAGAGCCGATTGAAATCTTTAGCTATACAAATTAATTCAAACTGTGCTATTGGCACATAAAAACAAGTGACAAATCTATCGTGACCAAACAAATTAAAAGTTAACCAATTAATTGTTGTTTAAAACAGAACTTTGAAAGCTTAAAATGTACTTTTTTAAATTGTAATAAATTAGTTAGAGCGCAATTTGAGCCAACAATTTACACAATTAAATAAATAATTAATTATAAAATAAATGCAAGAGAACGAATAAATATCAATTAATGGCAACATTTTAATTTGATTTTTATGTGTTCTAAGACAATGTAACATCAGAGATATAAATAAAAAATTATTTTGATAATAGTCTGCACTAAATATAATTGAAATCGAGCATTAATTCAAATTAATTTGAATGGATGGGATGTGGAATTTGTTATTTAAGAACAGTTTTAAAGGATATCAAATAAAATTGTTAAAATAGAATAAATAATAATTTTTTTCAATATTAAGAACAAAAATCTATTATGTTACATAATATTGTTCTCAATTTGTAGTTATGTTTTAAAAAATTATTTTATTTTCAATTTTATGGCAATGTAATCGAACTTTATGTTAGAATCACCAAAAAATCTTGAAGAAATTACCAAGCGGAGATTTTAAAAAACCTAGTTAAATAGGTTAAATAAAAAAAATAATTAAAATTCGTTTAGAGCCAGTAAAGTTATAACACTAAATAAAAATATAGTATACATAAATGACACTTAATTATGGGGAAAAATTAAGTATATTCTGCGTATGAAACTGAGCGAAATTCATTTGTTTGCTTAGTTAGACGCATGTGTCTTTTACAATCGACAATGAATTTCACTTAAAGTTCTGTGTTGTAGCTTAATTGAAATATGTCACGCAAGTCTATAATTTTATTTATTTATATACGTTGTAGTTTATTCTAAACTGAGCAATTTTAAACAATCGTTTGATGCTTAAGATAACAACTTTCAAAAGTAATTTTGTTACAGCAGTAGCTAAAGCCAAGTTTACTCGATTCCTCGAATTTTAGCGGACATTCGACGGTATTGCAACAGACATGTGCAATTGGTTTAATATCACTGAAAATATTATTGTAGGTTATAAAAACATAGAGCAATTCATCATTCTCATCTCGCACGATTTTGTATAGCCATTCGGGCACGGGGTTTAGCTTTTGATCAGGTATTAGATAGGCAGCTAATTTAGTTTTCTTCTGAGAACCATGATTTAATTTGAGTATACCCAGAGCTCCAGTGCGTATATTGTAAGAGGAGTTTTTTGGTATATTATCTCGTATCCATTGCTCAATTCTCAGCCAGTTGCCGTTGATAATGCTCTGGAATTGTGGCACAACATTTACGAACTTGCAAGTGCTATTCATCTGATCGATGAATAGAAAATCAAGCGGTGAAGTAAGATATCCAGGTTTAATTACAAGATCTACATGATTATTCGATAATTTGCGAATATAGGTTTGCTTATCGCCGTAGATCTTGTTAAAGCTCTTGTAGATCATCTCAGACTTGAAGGAATCTGCCTGAGCAGCCGTAATTATGCCATCAGTTGTGAAACTCGCGCTTGGTCTCTTGGGATCTATTGAAAAACTAGTTTTAATAATTGATCTAGAGTTTGTTTTTCCACTCGCTACTCACAGTAGGGTTTCCAATAGATGGTCACATCTGAAAAGTATGCTTTGACTTTTTTCTTATCATAGCAAACGCGATACAATTCCACAAAATCCTCTTTGATCATAAAGCCAATGTTATACCTATGCGCCGGACAAGATTCATGCCGTTCGTCCAAGAACACCTCAGATATCATTGGCACAGTGCAGTTTATAGGATCTCCAGGCAGCAATTTGTTGCTCCGACAACTAACTGTTTTTTTTACCACCAAATTCCGCTTTCCATGGCAGTATAAACTTAGCGATATACCCTCTTCAACTTTGGATGTGCGCAGCGGGTGTATGAGTCCAGGTGCATAGACTATCGCAAAAGTTGAATTCGAGTGCTCGACATAGTCTCTACTTAAGTCGCAATCCGCATAGATTTTGACAGCTATATCTGGAAGATATAGAACTCTTTATAGGCAGATGAATCAGATTTTATCGGAATTTGTACCTAATGCAAAAAGCAGCGCCAGGAAACGAACCTTATGCATCACGTATTCGATATAAACTGTTTCATATTTGCATAGGGGTAGGCTCTATATATAAGTCGGCAATACTATAACTGTATGATATGCTCCATTTCTATAGCGCTGAGGTTTTAAATATGTCACGCTTGTTGAATTAAATAGTTTTTTTTTATATATTTTCAGTTGAATTGTACACTTTTATTTAAGCAAGTGCAACTGCTTTAAATATGTGTTTTGAAAACCTAAAGTAAATTATTTTGTGTATACTCTACTTACTCGTTTGAAGAGCATTTATGTTGGTTAAAAATGATCGATTATCCGTCTTCTGATAGTTAACTAATCTAATTACAATAATTAAATTGTTAATCAAATAATCTTAAAAGGTGTAAAGTTTATAGCTTGAAAGTCGCTTCGAAAATTTAAATAAAATAAAATAAATAAATCTTTAAAGTGATGGAATTTTTTTTATATATAGTAAATAGATACAAATACATGTATTATATTTTAATACTAATTTGTGTATTATATTTAAATTGATACTCAAAACTACTACTACTTAAAGATCATCTAATTTATTAAGTATGAGATAACTAGTTTTATAACAAAATTCCAGAATATTCTTTTTTTTAGGGTATTACTGTATGCTAATACAATATAAAATTTGCATCCATTGTAATGTGCCGGCATATTGTTCTGCTGATATTTATGAAGTAGTATCAGCAATTAGGCTTACGATTAAGTCAATGATTCAGTACCCTCATTAAAAGCCTCCAGCACTTTAAAAAAAGATTTAAACTGTAATATGAATATAAATTGAATATCATATAAAGAACATTTAAAATGTTTTTAAAATACCTCTTCTGATAAGCTTACATATATGAAATAAGAATTTATACACTTTATGGGGTCTACCACGCCTCCTTCTCCTTCCAAAGTTATTAACACTGTTTTTATCCATTTTTCAATGGGTACAGGGTACTAAAATATTGCACATCAAGCAGAAATATATTTAAAAATATGTGTTAATTGTTTGTATAAAAAGTAGAGACTTAAATATGCTTAACTTATATAATAATTTTTGCATTCGAATTTATTACAGGGTATTCAGACAGCACATCACAGCCTGCGAATGTGCCCACATTCATGCCCTGATGTTTGTTTGTAATGCAATTATATATATTTTGCTAGAACCAACATCAAGATTAAAACGCAACGCGTCTTGGCTTATAAAGAGGTCAGCCCTTAGACCAATTGCCACAGTCGTTAAAAATTCGATATGCTGAGACATTGTATTATTGTGCTGCTAACATTGGGTAATTGTATGGCTCTTAACTTGTTTGATTTGCAGTAATTATTAAGTTGTTTTTAGCTGTTTGGGTTAACGGCGATTGCCGCATTCGGAAGTATTATGTGGAGCATTCGTTTAGCGTTTTCACCAAACACGATGCCAGGTCTTTGCAGCGCGAAGATGTTGTCAAAGAGGGGGAAATATTAAATTTATACTGCCTGGATGATCAGAACAAAGAAGTGGTGAAGAATGTGCAGTGCCAAAGGGCTAGAATTCTACCCAAAAACCCAATTGCCTGCAAACATCACATAGAAGCTAAACTAGTACCTACTTCAGCCGATCGCTCCTGTCCAGCTCAAATGTATAGCGTTGGCCTAAAGGTAAACGGTGCTGACTTTGAGTTATATCGCGTTTGTTATGATACAAAAAAGGTGCGATCACATTTCTCGGAGGCCACAATATACCACAAACATATACGTGAGTAGCCAGGATAATGTTTTAAACATATAATATATATATCCTTAAAAACGCATACCTCTTTTTAGATCCAAGAAGACCTCGCACCTTCTTTAAAGTCGATGGCTTGATCACACAGCGACAGGCTAGCTCTTTCAAAACCGCAAATATCTACAAAACCTTCATCAAAATTTACGGCGAAAAGCAAGATTATATTAAAATGGAGGCCAACAGAGCTCAGATGGTAATTAATCGTGGTCATCTAACCGCCTCGAGTGATTTTCTATTCAACGACGAAATGGAAGCCACTTTTAAGTATGCGAATGTTGTGCCACAGTTCGAGAGCATCAATAGTGGAAATTGGCTCAAAATCGAGCACTGGCTAAGCGATAATATAGCCCACAATTCCCACATTCATGTACGTACTGGTGCCCTGGGCCTGTTGTCATTATTGGACTTCAAGGAAAAACGTACGCCACAACCTGCTTATTTGATATACAACCAAAAACAGAATCCTGTGCCCGAATGGATGTACAAAATAGTGCGAAATGCCAACAAGCAATTGCAGTATGTTTTCCTCACCTATAACAACGTATTCAATCCAAAGAAACCCGAAGCTTTAAAGTTCTGCAAACCCGTGCAGTGTCCTTTCAAAATCGAAGATTCTCAGACCCTGGGCTTCACCTATTGCTGTGAGCCACAATATTTTGTTGACCATCTATCACATGCGGATGAAGTTTAAAGTAATATTGTTTGAGAGGAATTACCTTCTAATTGTTTTCCTAAATATCGAATATAATGCAAAATGTTGGTTGTGAATTAAAAGTAAATTTCATAGTTAATAAAGAATTAACATTAACAAAAAGTAATTTTTATATCTCGGACTCATGAAAGTATCTATAAAGTATATTTATTCTTGATCTGGGCGTCGATGCCGTCTGTTAGTCTGAATAAACGTTTATATTTCGGAAGCTGTATACCATAAGCAGATTAAATTAAATAAATTCATGTTCTAATCAGGAAAAACCGAATAACAAGCGTCATATTGAATATAGAATGTTGTCATTCAGAATATTCACGCTCTACCATTATATTAATCAATGCTGAAAAAGGCATGAAAATCAGTTAATAAACACAGAAGATATTGAAGAAACAATATTGCATGCTTTGTGATTGGGTAGAGAAAAAGAGTATGGTTAACAAACACAAATTCTTATTATACTCAAAATCTAATCTGATTATATTCAAACGATTAATTTTAGCACTTCTGAAACGAATACTGATTATATTTCTATAACTGCTTGTGATTTTTAGTAGGCTTTTGTGAAGTCAAGACGCCAACTTTTTGACGCAATGAAAACGAAACGAAGTATTTTTTGAGGCAAATAAGATTTTCTATAAGAAAATGCATACAAAATAAAATAAAATTTTCCGAATTCGCACTTCAATCTACGTCACAGAAAGAAATTGCTGTGAACACTTTAATTTACGTTTTAGATTGGTCGATAATGCAATCATTCAACAACTTTATTCATTTGCCAAACAATAACTTAATTTTTAAACAGAAAATATGTTGAGCTACGTCAGCAAATAATCTTTTGCAATCACAAAACGTAATATTTTGCTTTCTTCCCTTCTCTCTGTTTCTCGCTTTTCTTTGTTTCCTTTTTGCTATTTGGGCATAGGTCCAAACATGTGACCGACCCGTGGATGACATCATTGGTGTGGGCGTTCGAAGAAAATGTGTGAAAAGCGTTGGAAAGCCGTGATGCAGATACAGATAGAATACTACGGCAAGTGCAGAACTCAAACAATTGAAATTCCTCCCAAAATAAACGAAATGCACAAGAGGCAAAGCATGCAGTCCAAGCAGACAGTTAGGCACACTTTTGAATTATGAAAAAATAACAAAAATAGAGAATTGTGGGCTATAAATAGTCAGATAAACCGCTCGATATTTCTATGGCACATTTCACTCGCTTCTCGTTTATTTTGCTGCAAATGCCAATTGCGTTTATTGGCCTCAGTTGAACCATGAAGACAACGAGGACAAGTCAAAAGCACGTGGTTAACGAGACAATTTTCCTATGATATGGATAAGTCAGCTTGGGATGTGGGTGCCAACAACTTGTTGCATGTTAGGGAAATACTTTTCTTGAATTTTTAAATGCATTTAAAATAAATTACAATGTTGTAAATAATCCCAGAAACAATAAATGATATTTAAGAATTTATATAAGTAATTGAAAATAATATTTAACGGAAAGTCTTTTAACTAACAGCATTTTGAGAAAGAAATTTATCACAAAAGTTAATTTATTCATTTAACCCTCTAACGCCATCTTCCAAAATAATAGAAGAAATGCATTCAAGCAGTTTTTTCTATAGTGAATTGGGGCTCATAAACTTAAATAACTGCTATAAAATATTCAAATGATACAAGAGCTTTTATTTTTTTTTAAACGTAAATAATGTAATGAGTGCCTCAAGACACTCTTAGGGCTTAGAGGGTTAAGATAACTTTCTAATGCCACAAGTACAAAAGACTTATAATATACTTATAGAGCATTAGTCACATAATATTTAAATTAAACTTAGATTCTAAAGCTTGAAAAAACATTTTTTAAATTATATTCAAATTCAGTTTATATTTGATTTTGTTTGTTTATCATTTATCATTATCTTTATCATTTATAGTTTTATTCGCAACAAAATTAAATATTAATAATAAAGTTACTAACCCTGTTTTTATATATAATATTTTCTATGGATACCGCGTATAAAAACATTCTTAGCTAAGCAAACTGACTAAAATAATAATCTGGATTTCTGGACATTATTATTCTGGTAATGAATTACGTTAACTGCATAAATGAAAGCCAATACAGATACATACAAAATTTAATCTGTTGTTCCATAATCGTTAAATTAGGTGTTTAGTTTTATTTGTCCATTAATAACGAATAGAGCTAGAGGCATTATATGCGGTTGGTGGTTACCGATTTATTCCTTCAAGATAAGTAAACTTAATAATTTCTTTATTTCATCGGAAACTCGGACACTTGACTGGGTCTAAAAACACCTAGAATCTAGCAAGTGCAATGCAATTACGAACTTGGTATTTTATTTTGGAATGGAATTTATAAAAAAGAAAAGAATTCTAATAGAATAAGAGTTAAGTTAAGACAATCATAAATTAAATAAACAAAAAATTTAAATAATTAAAATAAATATAGGCTCGCTAAATCTAAGGTCAGTTTTGCTATATCAATTACCTGAAAATAAAACTTGAGATCAATAACGTATAAACTCCAAATCTTTATACCAAACAATGCCGAAAATAAACAAAACAAATCAATGAATCCAAATAATGTATAATTAAATTTAAACATTGGACCTACCTATAACTAATGCTACCTAGAAAGACCTTGACTTGATGAACTGACCTTGGAAACGCTTTTTTAGCGATCTTAAATGTAATATATGTATGTACTTATTTTTTTGTGGATTTGAGTTAAGAGTAATTTAACTGAGCTCATTTGAGAATAATCCATTTTAAAGAATAACTTTAAATGACATTTGATGATTCGAAACGTTTGAAAATTTACGGCTGGCTTTAAAGAAATGATCTGTGTCAATATTCAGTTTTGTTAGCGTCCCGCATGGCCAGCAAAAAATCGAATGCTTTGTCGCCGCTAATTATTGTTTTTTGTGTTTTGTTTATGCATAAAATACACACATACATATATACATTTGTATATACAATATTTCATAATTATCAGCGTGAAAAACCATTTATACTTAAATCAGTGTGTGTGTGTGCGTGTGTGTGTGTGTGACAAGTCTGATTCTTTGTTTTGCTTTTGAATTCACTGGATTCACATGCACGCACACAGTCATACAATTATATTTTATTTTATTTTTATTATATTGTCGTGCGATAAGAGCCCCTAACAAAATGCTATCTGCGAACTATGGACGGACGTTCGTCTAAACATAAATCAATTCTATCACATTGTACTTGGGCATAGATAAGTTGAATGCCACTGGAGTTTATAAATTTACATACGTTTTTTTTTAATATTATTTTTTTTTTTGAGTGTAAGAATGATAAGTTAAATGCAGTTGAAATTATTAATTATTTTACGAATTATAATAATAACAAATTTAATTGTTTTATTTATTGAATTTATTTATTTGACTGTAAGAATGATTAGTTAAATGCAGTTGAAATTTTTAATTATGTTTATTAATTATTAATTATTTTATTATTTATATGGATTTAAAATTTATTTTTTTTTATTGAATTCATTTATTTGACTGTAAGAATGATTAGTTAAATGCAATTGAAATTTTTAATTACTTTTATTAATCATTAATTATTTTATTATTTATATTGATTTAAAATTTTATTTTTTTGTGTGTAAAACAAATAAGTTTTTGCTTAAATTTTAAATTTTAATTTTTTTTTGTACAACAGATAAATTAAATGGCGTTGGAATTATTAATTATATTAATAAAAATATTTTTTTAATGTAAAACAGATAAATTAAAGAACGTTTGAGTTACACAATTTACATAATTTTATTAATACTTTTCTTTTGTTTTTTAGTGCAAAACAGATAAGTAAAATGTCGTTGCAATTAAATATATTACACATTATTTTTTTAATTTGAAATTTTATGTTTTTTTTTTTAGTGAAAACAGATAAGTTAAATGCCGTTTATATAAAAAAAAATGTGCAAATTTTTTTTATATATTTAAAATATTTTTTTTTTTAGTGTAAACCAGATTAAATTAATGCACATAATATTATCTTTAATTAATTATATTTATTTTTTTGTAGTGTAAAACGGAAAATAGCAACAATGGCCACAATAAGTTTACGTCACACAGCGCCAAGAACAACAACAACAGCAACCGGCATAATGTTAACGGTAACAACCACCATTTCTATTGCTCAGCGGAAGAGCGAGAGAGGGAGAGAGTGAGAGCGAGAGGCTCACGTGTGTGAGCATGTGCGTGTGCCTGTGTGCGTGTGTGTGTGCCAGTGTTGTGAGGGTGTCTGCTGAATCAAAGAAAACAAAATGGAAAGCGAAATTCATCAGAAATACTATATTTAAAAAAAAATAAAAATAAAATAAAACTGCGGTTGCTATCGCTAATGCCAAACACTTTCCATTTAGTTTGTTTCTAAAATTAAGCTCACACACACACACTCACACACACACGCACACCCTTGTAGTACACACAGGCAAACAGCTGGCAACAACAACAACAACAAAAACTCACCGAATTGGAAAATATATTTCTCGATTTGTTTGTTTTCGAAACGGTTTGCCGTAGATATTCTGCTTTGCAACACTGTTTTCTAACACTTATTGCACACACATCGAACTGGCATATTTCTTTTATTTTCACTTAATTAGAGAATTGCCTTAACAATTGCCATAAATTTTCCACTTGTTTTGCAATTTCCTTTCACTGCTTTTCTTTTTTCTCTTCTTGCCTTGCTATGCTGTAACAATTGCAATAATTTTTATGCTATTTTTCGCACGCGTCGCTTTTAATTGTAATCGCACGTAAACTTATAGTATATTCATACGATTTAGTTATATACACTGCGCCCAAAAATAAATAAAATCCAAACCGCGAGCGCTAAAGGCTAACTGTGAGTACGAAACTCATAACAATGTTGTGGGTTGTGTCTGGGCTAAGAGCCAACACGTATGCGTTGGCAGCCGAGCTCAGTGCTGCTCATTTGCAGGCCGACGCAGCTGCCTGCTGCCAAAGTGCACGAGCTGCAATTACACGCTTCGAACTGCAACTTCTCTCAACAGGCCGGCATGCGAACTCAAACATGCTAGCAGTCCGTTACTGTTATTTACGCTGTTGGCGCCAGCAGTTGTGTAGTTTGAGGCAATTGCCGCTAGCTGGCGTCTCAGCAAACGATATTCTATATAACTTTTAACTTAGATTTAATGAAACTTGTATTAAAATATCTGTTTTAAATACTACTATAAAAATATTTTAATAATTTTAAGCTTCAGATACTACAAAGTAATCCTGAGGGGCAATAAATGAAATAAATTAAATTTAGAAATTTCAAAAACACAGTTTTGTTGTACAGTTCCAGTTTGTACGCTTTACAGCTGTAACTAATTAATTAATAACTTAAGCTACACTTGGAATAAATTCTATGATTGCAGTTTCTGCTGTTCCTCCTTCGTCTTGCCATCCCCAACGGATTTCCGGTTCGCAGGCGAATGCTGCTTCTTCCCATACAACATGTCCGCAAATAGAGCCGCAAAGACCAAAAATGCTCCGAGCCATTGGCGGGCAATCAAAACATTGCCGAACAGCAGCACGGAGAACAGAACCGTAAAGAATTTACGGGTTGTGGTCACCACCGAGCAGGCCAAAGGCCCAAAATTCGCTACCATCAGGAAGATAAAAAGCTGTCCCAAAGCACCGCATAACGCGATCATGCTCAGATGCAGCCAAACCTCCGAGTGTCTCAGTCCAAACTTGACGAACTCTATGCCCTCACCTGGAAGCAGAGATCGAAATCATTATTAGTTTTATTTAAAAATCACGTAAAAATAGTTGTATATATGTGGGAATGATATATCAATGTTATTCCCCAATTCCTACGTATATATTGTTGAACATAATACTATTTTGTCTAGTTCCGGAGCTCAACAGAGAAGCAACCTAATAATATCGGGATATTACTTTATTTATAACCCTGTATTTATGATCTGCTTTATAGATAATCAATAATTTTCTGAAATTTTACAGTAAATCAAAAGTAATCATTAGTTTTGATCAATCTAGATTAGATAAGTAATTTTTAATGACGTATACTAACTTATTGACTAGCTTTTAATAAATGTATATCTAATCAAATTTATATAGTGGTTTTTTAAAATATATGGGACCAAGGTTATTGGGACAACATCCGGTACTTTTTGCTCGGTTGAGCTCAGGAAAAACTTTAAAAGTAAACTTCATTTTGAAAATCGTTTTTGAATTTTGTTGTGCTTTCAAAAGTATATGTTATAAAACTACTAATTTATATTCATTGGTGAAGGTATTTCTGAAACTGTCAAATTAAGAAATGATAGAATGCTGCTAGTGTCGGTTGCTTCCGAATGCAGCCCTTCGCACGACTGATCTGCTTGGTTCTTATTGGTTTTCATTAGACCCTTTACTTTAAAAAAGTGAAAAGGGTCTATTAACTTAGTGCAAAGAGTAAATGTATGTAACAGGCAGAAGGAGGCGTGGCAGACCCCACAAAGTATATATATTCTTGATCAGGACGACAAGACGAGTCGATATAGCCATGTCCGTCTGTCCGTCTGTCTGTCTGTCCGTCTGTCTGTCCGTCTGCATGAACACCTAGATCTCAGCAACTATAACAGCTAGAGAAACCATATTCGGAATTTAGGTTCCCCTATTCAGTAAGCAGCACGAGTTTGTTTTAGATTTTGGATACCGCCCTCCCCCCCTTCCCCAGTAAACCGCAAAAAGCTGCTGTACCCACAGTTTTAAAGCTATTAATTTGTAATTTGGTATTTAACTAGTTTATGACATTCTCTATCGACGCTGTGAATTTTGTTTCGATCGTATAAGAAACAGCGAACATATGCCACAGACAATTTACCGCACTAGGCAGAGGGGGGGTGGTGTGCCTTGCATACGCGGGTAGCTTAGTGTGTGTGCCTTTGATTATGTTTGTATGTACATATACTCAAAGTACAGGGTCTCCTACTGTCGGTTACGTCCGACTGTTTTGTAATTAGCCTATCAAATAAAAGGATATTCAAGATAAACTGAGTTATCAGGCAATAGTTAAGTAGGCTGATTTAAAAATAGAAATAAATTGATATTTTTCAGCGCTCACCGGTTAGGACCATGGCCGCCCCTAGCATGAGGGTGCTCCAGTAATTCATGGACAGCATCATCTGTTGTCCGGAGGGGGCGCTGGCGGCCCGCATGCGCTCCTGGACGGCGCCCGTTAGCCCGTCCATGGACAGGCTGAGGAAGAGCAAAAGTTCTCCTAGGCCGGTCGTCTCCGTGGGCAGATTTGAGACCTTGCTCTCCTTGTACATGAACAGAATGACGCCCACGACGATGGTGAGCACGCAGGCGTAACGCATCCAGCTATAGGATTTCCGACCGATCAGCACGCCCAGTATCATGACCGGAATGGGTTTGGCCGATTTGCCCACCACAGCCGTCGGATAGGGAACCCAACGCATGGCCATGTTGGTGGAGACCATGGCCAGGAGGTAGGTGAGGGAGCAGGTCGCATAGTATCCCGTATGTGTGGTGTCCTCCTTCTGGGGCTTCACCGTCAGCATGCCTGACCGGGGGATATCCCCCAAACAAATCGATAAATAACTATTGACGATTATTCGATTATCGCTTACCCTTGGCGAACAAATAGTTGCAGAAACATTGCACAAACACCAGAGCTAGGGTGTACGTGTAACGCTCCCCTACGCTGCCATCCTCCTGCACCTGATCCCCGTAGCGTCCCCTCGTCAGCTTCTCCTGCACAATTCCATACAGAAAGTAGGAGAAAAAGATGCCGACGGCAAAGATTGCGAAGCGGCTGTGATCTGGTATGTTCATGGCTCAGACGACTCAAATACTGAACTTTGGGCTTAATTGATTCTATCTGATCGCTCAGATAACGCACATTTTGTTATTCTACGTGTTTAAACGGACGAGCGACTTTACAAAATTCTGATACGTGGAGTTTAGCGGTGGGCCAGAAGCGCGATATTCGCATATCGATAGCTCTCCGAATTGGTATCGCCAACTGTGCGATGATTCGAATGCGCGCGCAATTTTAAAATAGACAGAATGTCTGGTTGGAAATATATAATTATTTGTTATTTTTATTTTATTTTATTTTATTTAAATGCCGACTAAGACCAGTCAGCCAAGAAAAAATTAAATTACAGATTAAAATTAAGAGTAATAAAATTAATATTAAAAAAATAAAAAATATAATTAAAAATATAAAAAAAATAAGAAAATAAAATCTGGGGAAAGAAAAAATTAATTATGAAATCAAATTTAAATAAAAAAAGAAAAATAAAGGTCCAGCATTTGCTGCTAGGATATGGGAAAACCCAGAAAAACCCAATCAGACCTGATTAGTAGTTAGTTGTGTTAGACAAATATACAAATCTACATTGATTAAGATGAAATGTTAGAATGAGTTAGATATTGTAGGATAGCGAATTTAATAGAAGGTAGAGAGAGTTCAGAAGATATTAATTTATAATGTGCATTATAACTAGAGCATAAAACCCGGAAATTATTGTGCATAGCATAATCAGAGGTGCATACAGGAAGAAAAATAGGTTGAAAGTTTCTAGTTGGCCTACGAGGAATTAAAAAACTAATTTGATTGAAAAGGGCAGGGGAGTCTACTTCACCTAAAATCAACTTATGAAGAAATAAAACACCTAAAACAGTCCTACGATTAGATAAAGACGGAAGATTAATAAGAAGTAATCTAGCAGAATAAGGTGGTAAGCGAAGATTAGGATCTCAAAATTAATATAATAGATTTTATATTTGTATGTTTCTTTATTTTAAGCTATTTACTTTAGTTATTATACCCTGTGCCCATTTGAAAAATGGGAAAACAGGGTTAATAACTTTGTGCGAATGTATGTAACAGCCAGAAGGAGGCGTGGCAGACCCCACAAAGTATATATATTCTTGATCAGGATGACAAGCTGAGTCGATATAGCCATGTCCGTCTGTCTGTCCGTCTGTCCGTCTGTCCGTCTGTGCGTCTGTCCGTCTGTTTGAACGCGTCGATCTCAGCAACTATAAGAGCTAGAAAAGCCGTTTTGGTCATTTTTGAAAGGTGTATACCATACGCAGAACAAGTTTACTTCAAATCTTGGATGCCACTCCCCTTCCGCCCACAACGAGCATAAAAAGAATTCATTCGCCAATTTAAGAGACACAAATCGAGTTATAAAAATTCTGTTTTCAGTTGTTCGTAGGTCTATATCAGGCGGCAGATAGGGCTTTTTTAAAATTTTTGATGCCACGCCCCTTTTACGCCCTAATTCATAAAAGCTGAATAACAAGCGTAATATTGAACATAGAACGTTGTTATTCGGTATATATACTCTCTTCTATTATATTAAACTTTCCTGAGAAGCGCATTAAAATCGATCAATAAATACAGGAGTTATAGGCGAAACAATATTGCAGGCGTTGCACGCTCGCTCACTAGCAGCGCGGGCAATTAAGCGGCACATTTAGGAAACGTAGCAGAGAAAGCATTGCTGCTACGCTGCCTATGACAGTTTTATAAAATTTTATAAAAAATATAGGGCACAGGGTATAAGACAGTCGGGCCCGTCCGACTGATCTGCTCCGCCCATTCTGGTTTTATCTAGTCAAAGGATAGGAACAGCTTTGCCAATCTAAAATCGGAATTGAATTTTTTTTAACTTAAGTCTTCAAAAATATGTAATAATTTTTAATATTATGGTATATTGGTTTTGTTTTAGTTATTTACTATATTTATGGGGTTTATAGGTTTGTTTAAAAACTATTTGTAGTTATTTTATATAGCCAATTTATCGATTTTAGGTAGCTTTGCAATACAGAATAACTGGAAAATTAAACAAATTGTAAATACGGTTTGCAAAATTTGCGATGTATATTTTAACGCTTAAATTAAATTTTAAAATGTATTTTGTTTTATATAAATTTAAAAATATTAAGTTTTTAAGCATGAAAATATATATTTTTTATTTTTACGGTTCTCGATTTTTTTTTCCCATACAATAAACAACGAATTTAAATTATTTTTTGCAGAATTAATAGACATATTCAATATAGTTAACTTTTTCGGTAAACGATCCCTGGTTAGACAGGCCGAAGAAAAGTCTTACCTCTTGAAAAATAACTGGAAATTATATTTCGTTTATTTGGTTTAAAAATATACATGTAAAATATAATGAGCTATATTGCTAGATTCTTATGTTGTACGCGTAATGCACTGTCGTTCTCACAAGTTGAAAATTCATTGTTTTAGTCAAAGTACAAACTATGTATTGATATTGATATTGATAGTGGTAATGTATAAGTTCAAATGCGAACAACAACAAACATTATTAGAATAAGCAACAGTTTGCGGTAAATTGGTAAAGCGACTAGAACTTAAGGCAATATATTTATATATATATATATGTGTGTGTGTATATAAAACAAAATTGTTGATCAACAAAAAAGACGTTTACAATCAAAATCAGCTGAAAAGTATCTGGAAAAGTATCTGAAGTGGATCCGAAACTATGTCATTGGCCGCAGCCAAGTATAGAAGAGTATATACGCAGCGCTCGAGACGACATTGGACGTATCCAAAGGCGACACTACGTGATCGTCGAACTTATACCAGCGTCCATAGTTGGCGCTCTTGCAGAACGCCGTATAATGTCCGCCCTCCATGGAGCCGTAATGATTGGACACCGCATACAATTGGTATGTCTTGGGGGTTCCCGTCAGGGACTCGGCGCGTGCCAAGTACGGCTTCATTTCCAGATCCTCCAACGGGAATTCCAAATAGTTTTGCTTCTTCACGTACGCACTGGTGTTGCCTGCATCCGCATAGAAGCTGCAAATGGAAATAAAAAAATATATTTAGTATTAACGGCATTAATCGATATGGATATTTATAAGAGCTCCCAAGATATGATCAAGCCAATATTTCATAAGGCTCTACTGATGAATGAGAGCGTGAATATTGAGAGAGTATCTCGGACTATGAGAGCTCGGCCTACGAGAAGAGTTCGGCCAACGAGAGCTCGACCAACGAGAGTTTGGCCAGCGAGAGTTGCGTCAACAAGAGTTCAGTCAGCGTCAGCTCGCCCAGTGAAAGTTGAGCCAGCAAGAGATGGGCCAGCGTGAGTTCGACCTACAAGGGCTCAGCCTACGAAAGTTGGATTACCAAGAGTTGGGCCAACGAGAGCTCGCCAGTTCACCAAGCGAGAGTGCGGCCTACAAGAGCTCAGCCTACGAGTTGGATCAGCGAGAGTTCGTCCAACGAGAGTCGGGCCAACAAGAGTTCAGCCTACGAGAGCTCGGCCTACGAGAGTTTGATCAGCGATAGTTCGGCCAACGAGAGTTCAGCCAGCGAGAGTTCAGCCAGCGAGAGCTCGCCCAGCGATAATTTTAAGCGATGACTCAGGGGGCGGAGGGCCTTAGTATATGTATATATGTGGGAATAGGATAGCAATGATATTCCTGTCATTCCCCAATTCACACGCATATATTTTAGTTTAGTTCCAACGTTCAAATCTAAAACATCTAATAAATACTTAGCTTATGTGGTAAACCTATTCATTATATTAATTATAATATAGGTCCCACATATATATTATATATCATATATAGATGTATAATTACCGTTTCAGATGCACCACCAAAACGGGCGGCAATTTGGAGATGTCTAGCTTCTTGATGGCATCACGTTTGGTTTTGCAACTGGGACAGTTCCAGCCATGGATTTTCTCGCCACTGAAGTACATATCCATGCACTGCTTCAGATAACAGAGATTCGCATTTGGCGGCAGTTCCATGCTGAGATTCGAGAAGCTCTCGTAAGTCGCCGACTCCTTGTTGCACGTTATGCACTTGACGGTGCTCTTGATTTGGCCGTAGAATAAATGCAGTATGAGACTCTCCTGCGACTTGGTGAACTCCAGCCACGCCTTCTCCGATGGGCTCATCTTATCACGCAATTTGGGCGCACTGAACGTCTGCAGATCCGAGTGCAGCCAATCCATCAGAATCGTAAGAAACTCGTGCGAATCCTGCTGCTCATTACCGCGAAACATTTTCTGATACTGGCCAACTACGTACTGAAAATAAAGCAAAGCAAGAAACAGTTTAGAACATTAAAATATAAATTAAAACTATATCAAATAGTATCAGAGCAAAATAAGGGTTTTTTTTCGGACAGACTCAATTTTATTCTTATATAATCCATATTCATCTTAGATATATAGGTATTTTTCTGTTTATCAAATTATATTATAAATTATAGAATCAACAATTGTGATAATAATAATTAAATGTGTTCTTAATTGAATAAAATTGATCTATAATATTAAATAATAATATTTAATTCAATAATATAAACATAGGAAAACCCAAAAAAATGTTTTTAAATTAAGAATTTGACTTTAATATTCCGTAAATAAATGTGTTAGTTCAATTTTAAATATGTTTGAAAATGTATTTATAATATTTAGGTCATCTAAGTTGATGTCTCAAATAAACTACAAAAAAAGTTAAATATCATCGTCAATATATCAAAATTTTGAAATATCGGAGCATCAGTATAAAACCGATATTGACAATATAGAAGTTTTAGCAGCTCTGCTAAAGGTTAAGAAAGGTTAGACCAATTTTTAATGAATCGAAGTACATCTTGGTCTTACTTATAATATCGAATGATTATTTGATATATATTTGTATATTTGATTCCACTCACCCGTAAATCGCGACTTGCAACACACTTGTACTGGCCCTTCCACAGCTCTTTTAGAACGGCGGCAACCTCTTCGATGACCTGGCCATTGGTCTTGTTGCTGCGGCTTATGTGGTCCTTGTACATGTCCGATTTGCAAAAGTCCATCAGATGCGGCGTGTTGCTGAGGCACTGGATAATGCTGTTCATATAGCAGGTGTTGCCCAGATTCTTGAGCCCCGTTAAACCGCGACCCTGCAACAGAAAGGGGAAAGAAAGGTTTTAAACTTTAGGCATACGATTTATGGGAATTTAATTTGTTACACGTCTGAGTGGAAAGATGGAGCTGTAGACGCTATAGGTTGGCGGCAATTGCAGCTTCATTTCGGCAACCTCGGCACCTATTGAGGATTGTACGTTGGTTTAGCAGCTTGCACATGCTTTGAGTTCGGACAGCGCGCGACTGAAATCACAAATGTGTGCACAAAACCCCAAAACCCCGAAACCTACGCCCCCCAATTACACGTGACGTGACGCATACCTCCCTGCCCCCCTGCCTCTCTGTATTTGTATTTTGCGCTATTGATTTCGCTAAATGCTATTTTTAGTGCCTTGCCACTTGCCACTTGCCACTAGCCGCTTGCTTACCACATTGTGACCTGAGACGGGTGAGAAATCGCGCACTCGTTCCGGTGCAGCTGGTTCTTGGTGCTGTGGCGCCACATTCTGTTGCGGCTTTCGGGTCCGATCGTAGGCAGGACGCGGCAGATTCGTGCTATTCTTGAGCTGTGGCAGTGGGGATATTTCTGGCGCAGGTTCTGGGTTCTCAGCCTGCATGTCGTTGACAATTGGCGCATCCATCGGCAATGGATCCATGGCATTTGGAGATAAAGGCGACTTGTAGTGCTTCTTGGCAGCACGCGCTATATCCAGCAGATGCTGCCGCTCGTCGCGTTCCCGTTCGTGTTGCGCATCCACCAGTTGACGCTCCTTAATGTTCGACTCAATGCGTCTGGTGACCTCCGCATTGTTCTGCATTAGCAGCTGCGAATGCTCCTCCTTTAAGCGATTCACCTCGTCCTGCAGGTGATCATTTTTGATTTTCTGCAAAAGTTCAATTCAATTAGGTATATTGTAACAACCAATAATATATTAACTAGCGATTTCCTTATGTTTTAGCTAATGGTAACGTTTTCTTTATAAAGCTAACTCCTTGGAACTTGCCGAAAACAGTTGAAATACAGGAAATTTTATCTTGTATTTTAATTTTCTACTCTTAATAAATATAAATATTTCATTTAGAAAGCCAACTCCTTGGATCTTGCGTCGTATTTCCATTTTCTACTCTCAATTTTGACCCTCAGAGCAGAGGCTAATTAAATGTTTGGTTGATCATCAATTTTTAAATGGTTTAAAAACATAAATGCAAGTTATATTTAATATTGTGACCTTTGTAAAACTTTAAAAACAATTTAAGCTGTTAAAAAAAAATTCTACTTATCAGAAGAATTGGAAATGTGAATAAAAGACTTAAAAAGTTTTATACACATAAATCGTCTATTCATGATGATTCTCAATATACTGAAATAAACTTAGACTTGAATTGCGACGAAAAGCTGGCTTCAAAACTGATTGAGGTTTAATTGGGGTAATTAATTTTTGGCAAAAGGTTTGGTTAAAAAAAAATATACAAAATTCCGATACCGAGGTTTGCAACTCTGATTTTTTAAAAATGATGGCGATGCAGGAGATTACAAGGTTCAACAAGGTTTGACATGTAATAAGATATTTGTATCTAAGCTATCTGTTAGTAGTTTATGATGATTGATTATAATCGGTGTATATGAAAAGGAAATGGATGGTGTATAATTAATATTTACTCACATAATCCTCGCCTTTGGTTTGCAACTCCAGCAGACAAAAGTAGATTTCCTGCAGCTCTTTGCTCATTTCCGCATCGTCGGCATTCTTAAAGAGTTTCTTCCAATTTTTGGACGCACTCTCGAGCAGTTTGTCATTCTGTTGGGCCTTCTCCATTAGGTCCGCCTGCTCTCGCACAATCTCATTGATGGGATTGGCTTGCTGGTGATTCCCTGCGGCAGAGGCGCCTCCGCTTGTTGCACCTGCTGCGCCACTTGTTGCTGTTCCCACTGAGCCACCGTAGGTGCGCAGGGCAGCCGCTTTGCTGGCCCGATTGATGTTGGGTCGCTGTTTGTTCAGGACATCCTCCTTCATGGTAATATCGTTGATCGATGGATACTCAATATCGTCGATCAGCTCGCTGTCGTTGTTGTTCTGCTGCGGCGCCTTGACACTGGGATTGGTGCACTGCGTCGGATACATCATGATGAAGTACTCGTAGCCCCCCTCCAGTATTTGTATGGGCGAACGATAGGTAACATCTGGATCCCACTGTAAAAGTCACAAAATAAATACCATATCTCCTTTAAATCGAATGCATAAACCTACGTTTTTTAGTATGTCCAGCAGCGTGGCAATGGGCGTGGTGCCTGCAGACTGCACATCCTTGCTGTTCCAGTCCATCAGCACGACGGAGTCCTTGACCGAACGCGACGCCCAGGACGCCTTGGCGCTGCTGCTGAGACGCGCCTGCAACTTGCCAGCTGACATGCTGAAAATATAAATAAGGAGATCGTAAAT
This sequence comes from Hypselothyrea guttata, assembly GCA_035045125.1. Lineage (NCBI taxonomy): Eukaryota > Metazoa > Arthropoda > Insecta > Diptera > Drosophilidae > Hypselothyrea > Hypselothyrea guttata. The sequence continues at coordinate 77,236 of JAWNNJ010000577.1, forward strand.
AATGGTTATACGTCTATAAATATTGCAGCCTAAAACAACGTTCGGGAAGAGAATATTTTATTTTTGAGCGGCGGATTCAACAAGAACTCAAATAAGATTATTCTAGACAATTTTTGCTTTAAAATGCTGCCGCAACTTTTACCGCCTCCTATCCTATTTTAACTGTAGTTCCGATACTCCCAATTAAACACACATACAAATAATGCAAAATTGCCTGCGCTTGCTTAGAGAGCGAGCAAAAAGGAGAGCGGCCAAGCGCTGCATTTGAGCGTATGCCTAGCGAGAGAGAGAGAGAGAGCGCCGCAGTCAGCAGCGGGCGACTTGTTCGCTTACCACAGAAGCGGGCTGGTGAGGTGGTTTCTGTAGCGCTTTATTTTTGGCGGGAACTGATCAAGAGACAGTGATAAGAGCGACGAGAGCGACAGCGCTGCCTGCAAGCACTATAAATACTGCTGCTGCAGTGCTGCTTATCACAGTGCAATGTCTGCGGTCATGTGGTTAAGACGTGTGGTGGGTGCTTAAGTGGCAAGTGCGCTTATTATAATTAATATTGCTAATTTATTTTAATTGCTTTTTGTCGGCATTTTGTGTAGATCCTTGTTTTGGATAATTGTAATAACAAAGGCGAGTGCTATTTTCGTCGTATTTACTGCTACGGAGTTTGGTGCGAGTGAAACCGTCATCTATGAGCAATAAATATAATTCGTTTTTGTTAGCTCTCATTGGTTAAACTCTTGTTGCCCGAACTATCGTAGGCCGAACTCTCACTGGCCGAACTCTCGTAGACGGAGCTCCCGTTGGCCGAACTCACATTTGCTGAACTATCATAGACGGAACTATCGTAGGCCTAACGCTCGTAGACGGAAGTCTCGTAGGCCGAACTCTCGTAGACGTAACTCTCGTAGGCCGAACTCTCACTGGGGGAACTCTCGTAGACGGAACTCTCACAGGCCGAACTCGCATTTGCCAAACTCTCGTAGACGGAACTATCATAGGCCGAACTCTCATAGACGGAAGTCTCGTAGGCCGAACTCTCGTAGACGTAACTCTCGTAGGCCGAACTCTCACTGGACGAACTCTCGTAGACGGAACTGTCGTAGGCCGAACTCTCACTGGACGAACTCTCGTAGACGGAACTCTCGTAGGCCGAACTCTCGTAGACGTAACTCTCGTAGGCCGAACTCTCACTGGCGGAACTCTCGTAGACGGAATTATAGTAGGCCGAACTCTCACTGGCGGAACTCTCGTAGACGGAACTGTCGTAGGCCGAACTCTCACTGGACGAACTCTCGTAGACGGAACTCTCGTAGGCCGAACTCTCGTAGACGTAACTCTCGTAGGCCGAACTCTCACTGGCGGAACTCTCGTAGACGGAACTCTCGCAGGCCGCGTTCACATTGGCCAAACTCGCGCTTGCCTAAGTCTCGCTGAACCAGCTCTCGCTGACCGAACTCTTGTTGACCGAACTCTCACTGTCCCAAATATCGTAGACCGAACTCTCGTAGACGGAACTCTCATTGGACCAACTCTGGCTGATTATCTCTTGTTGCCCGAACTCTCGTTGCTTGCCGAACTTGCGCTTGCTGAACTCTCGCTGGCGAGACTCTCGCTGACGGAACTCTCGTTGGGAGAGGTTCCGCAACAAGAGTCGTTGAAAGAGGTTCAGCATAGTCAGTCGTATAGCAACAGGCGTGGAGAACGGTTGTGGATCATTAATTCCACTTGACGATCACTTCAAGACTCACCCGGGCGTGATGAGCTCCTCGGGCACGTTGAAGGCGCAGTAGTAGACCAGGTGGGAGGCGTCGAAGTCGGCGCTGCTGCGACAGTCCATGACCAGCACGGAGCTCTCGGCCATGCGCTTGAAGAGCGCCTCGCAGCTGATGAGGCCCAGCTGTCCGTAGCTCTGCAAATTGCCATCGCCAATGGCCTCCACCTTGGGATTAGCAGGAGAAATTCTGGAATTCGCATTGCCATTGGTTGAGGCTGTTGATGGGGCTGCAGGGGAAGGCGCCAGCTGCTCGTAGCGCCGGCAGAGGGAGTCGGTGAGGTGCTCCAGCGTGTCCATAATGCGGCGATTGCGATCGTTGTCCCCCAGCACCTCCCTGACCATCTGCTTGTTCTGGGCATAGTCCGATTTATCGTGGATCACAGACAGCATATTGAAGTACTTCATGTAGGAGATGTAGGCGAGCTCCTCGTCCCCCTGGCTCCGCTGCTCCTCGGCCATCAGAAACAGCTTGCGAGCCGTGTTCAACAACCTGCAATTGCAACATCAGCATTAATGCCACTTTAAGTGGCAAGTTTTTTTTGTTTTTTTTTTTTTGGTTTCCACTTACATTTTGATGCTTTTGCTGCGGAGGTCGGGTATCACGGTGTACTTGGCCAGATCGTCCACATTCTTGCCCATGTACAGCTGCTTCAATTGCGCCATGGCTGTTGTTCTTTGTTTTTAACTATTAATATTATAATTATTATTATTTTTAGCCTGATTTTATTGTTCAACCTGCTGCTGCTTGCAGCTGCGGAGCTACCTTTTTAGGGATGGGCGTGTGTGCTAGAGCTGGAAGGCAATCGATAGTAGCGATTAATTTGGTATTTAGCCGATATAGATATATGCATTTTATTTATTTATTTATTTGCACATTTATATTGTATATTTATTTACTTTGTCGACTGCATTTAGTTGACTTACATAAATAAAAATAAATAAATAAACGAATAAACTTTTATTGTTTTGCGTGCCATCGATTGTTTTCCAGCTCTAGTGTGTGTAGTTGGAGATATGCGATATGTACTTATCGATGTGCAAAAATAACACAAATGTCACAAATACTAAATCAAACATACAATTGAATCTCAAATAGCAATACATAAATATTATTTATTAAAATAATATTTAAAATAACAAATAAATTAAATTATGTATATAGCAATTTATTTGTTTATTCGAAATAACAAAAGTGGTTTTTCATGCGCAGCATACTGTTCCTCATTTTTGTGGTGGTCGGTCGATCGACTTGCCATGCGTTGCGATAGCGCGTGGCGGTAGTGCAAGTAATCGATTAAAAGGTAAGGCAGCGCGCCAAAAGCGGTATTCAAAAATACTTATGGTATAATTGAAGCCTGAAATAATTACATATTGTTAAAGAATTTATGTGATTTTATTATTTTATTTGACATTAATTGCTTAAAATATATAATTTTAAACTGCAAATATTTTCACTATTTTCTACAGTTTTATTTAAATTATTGCTTAGTTCTAACGTGTCTAATATGTTTACCACTTCTATTCAAAGAACGCATCCTATTCTCAAGGGTGGCTGTTATATCATTTTGGGTTTTGAATATGAATTTTTTGACCCTTACAATGTCCGTAAAAAGTCCCGGCATTGTGGTATTCTGGCAGGAAACACCACATGAGGCCACTCCACAGAGCTCGGTGCCATAAACCAAAGGCGTTCCTCCATCATAGAGGCACTTTCTACGATCCGTCGGTTGTTTCACGCACATAATTGTATCGGTTATAAATCCAGGTATAAACTTGCTCTCACACTCATCAATATTCATGTCATGGACAACGCCAGTTTCTGGATAATCTTTTGGTTTTCTAAATGAACTACTGCCATACCCCCAGGCAAACACATTATATGCTGCGCCAGGAGGCGGTGGGGCGTGGCATAATTTAATAAACTCCGTCAGCTTGCCCCTAAGCGGTTTTCTCAGTTGCAGTATGGCAATGTCCATATAGTTTTTATCGATTTTAAACTCCTCCGGCACAAAAACATAATCAATATCAGAGAAATTATCAGATTCGTCATCCGTTAGCGCCGTACCGTCCGCAGTTACACGAGACAAGTGATGTCGAAACGGATAGATGCAATTAGCCGCTGTGATCACCATATAGGGCGAATAATATGCACCGCAACAGGCGAATGTTCCATCGCCCATGGATATTCTTATCAGCCAACCGCCCATATTATCTCCGGTATTCTTTGACATTCCCCCCCATTGGCGATTATGTGGGTCCGTCTTATGTGTTATATGCGTTTTATAGATTTTACACCATACCAACGAAGGTCCCATCCACAGCAATAATATTAAGATATATTTTCTCATTCTCCCGTCGAGTTCAACTTAGCACTACAATACTGCATAGAAATTCGATCTAAGTGTATCTCATTTTATTTAGTTCTACTATGCAGATTTATCATAGTAATTACAAAAATAACGTTCTAATTTATTGATTAGATTTGGTCTTATTTAGATTCCAAATGTGTTTTGAGCGGTTGAATGATCTATTTTAAGATATCTCACTATCGTTTTATTGGGAATAGACCATATGGGCATTTCCACAGTCGCGCACGCTACATTCGTACGCGTTTAAAGTAAAATAACTGTAAAAAGGAAGCGATTTTTTTTTTTTTAAAGGCTTAACATATATCATTTAATTAGCTCTTTCATTGGTGGAAAGATTGATTTTGGGTAACTTTTCATTTTTAAGAAAATTGAAAAATTCAAGTCATTTGTCACCGGACGAAAATGGTAGTGGCATTTGAGGTCAACCAATTCAATCGCCAATATTAGCGAATCCAGTGGCAATATTTTAATGCAACAAATTTTAAACTCTTGTGCATGGATGCCTCTTCAAAATGGTTATGATTTTTTTCAAAGATGACTTGCATTTTTTTTTTAATTCAATTTAAAAAAAATTGTAACGTGACATTTGGCACGTGACCATTTTTATGTATGTTTTTGTTATTGTTGTTGTTGGAAAGTATTTAAGGAACAAATGGTTATAATGTTTTTAAATTGACAAAAATAATTGGAATTATTTATTTTTACATAACAGGAGTGATTTTGAAAACAAATGACTGAGCATGATGCTTCTGTTTGAGAAGCTGTTTTCAAAAAAAAAAATGCCCTAAAAAACGTCAAAATGACAAAAAATGCGTTTTCGCGACTTTGCATTCGAATTTTTTGAAAACTATAACAGATCATAATAGATATTTTCAAATCTGTTAAATTTTAATATTTCTTAATGTTAAAAATGTTAAAAATATCATTTTTAAGAAATTTTAATTTTTTGGCCCCGGTGGACCTTTCTGTGGAAATGCCCATATACAGAATATATATTCTTGATCAGGATGACAAACTGATTCGAGATGGCTATCTCTGTCCTTCTGTCTGTCCATCCGTCTAGAGTAACGCGTCGGTTTAGGAAACTTTGAGAGCTAAAACACCCATTTTTGGAATCTAACTTACACAAAACAAGTTTATTTTAAAAGCTAGATGCCACGCCTCCGTATTATTCGAAATTTATACTTTTAAAAAAAATTTAGGAAATTTGATGTTATTTATTTACAAATTAATATAAAATGCAATTTACAGTTTGCAGGTTGCACATAAAAAGTTTTAATTTTAGACTGGCGAGTTAAAACTGGTTTAAAGAACCTAACCCAAGTTTCTTAAAATACGCAGTAGAACCCTCAAAATTGTATGTATCTCTTTATTTAAGCATTATTAAAGCATAATTGAGACAATCGATTTATTTTTATGCATTTAAATGAAAATATAATTTTCAATTAATCTATTATAATATTAATATAAAATAATAATATAAGAGATATGATTAAAAACCCGATTGATTTTAACACCTTGCCGGGGTGAAGTTTTCTGAGGATATTAAGCAAAAATTAACGTTTTTCTCATGCATGACGTTGACGACTCGACTGTCGTTCATAGCGTTCCGCTTTAAAGATCAATTCAGCTGCATATAATCGTACATAATATATTTATGGATGTCTCAGTATGAGATGACATCATAAGGTGGTTTGGCGGCCCACTTGCGCACTTGACGTGATGTACTTGCAGTAGCGGTACTTTCTGGTGTGACAAAACAAAAAAATTAAACACAATTCCCGAAATAAGATTAACGTCCAAAAATACTAACAGCCCGACGGGACAACCCTCTGAAATTGAGATGTGTGCGCAGTTATTTTGGGAATTGCGCAATTTGGGTTTCAAGTGCAAAAACTGGACGCTGAACTCAATGTGCGACGACGACGACAAACAGGAACAAAAAGCAACAACAGTGACAAGAATACAGTGCGTAACACTTCCTGGCACTAACGTCACCTACTCCACTTAACCCGTAGGGCCAACAACCGATCTTCCGGCATGGCTGACGGTCAGAAGCGCACGTAAGCCTTGCTGAGTGGCTTGATTAGACCTTACTAATTGTGAAAACCCTTCACGCAGCTCCATTTATTTATTGTGCCATCATAATTCGTCACCCATTCCCAATCGCTTTACAAATCGCCAATGCTCGACATGCTCAAAACGTGGCTCGCACGACCATCCAATATTTTGTCTGAATTCATATTCAACATCGAAGCCGACGTATTGTCGTCATAGCGCACCTGCCCAGCATTCCAAATTCTCCGCCGGAGCGCGTGCGCGGTTTACTTTTGTGTTAGCGGTGCGTAGCCTATTTGTCCATTTCGATAGCATTTGAGTTAACACTAGACAGCCGATTGGGGTTGAAATCGTCCAGTTTGATATCGTTAAAAAGTTATCAATATTTATTTCAGAAAAGGTAAGCTCGATAGGATAAATATTATTATATGACATACAAAATTTGAGATAAATTCTGAAAATGGATGCTCTATCTCTTATAAGTAGTTTCAGAAATCTAACGTCTATTTATACGGACAGACAGACATGACAAAATCGAATTATGCATAAGAGGGGAGTGCCACGCCTTCTTCTACCTGCTACATACACTCATATAAAATTAAAAATCATATTTTTAACCATATCATGGATAAATTAACATTAAATATAGTCAATATTTCAAAACCTTGAAATTTTAAAAATACTATTAATTTATTAAAATATACAAATTTTTTGCTATAAAAAAAAAAATTATATTCTTGATGAACTAAATTGTTTAATTTCAACTAAACAAATGTATAAAACTCACTATAGTGTTAAAATGCTTTTTAAAATCCCCGCATTCGGTATAAAAGTCGCGTTCCAAGAAATGTGTACAAATTTCAGAGCATTGTTAGCACAAATTGCCATTGTTTCAATTGTCCATAACTTCCTGCTACTGTAAAAATAACTATACCACAAGCATCTGAAATGATTTCCATGGAAATTGCGCTCTGCCTGTTTTTGAGTTTCTTACTCAGATCAATTGCAGGCAATACATTTCCTTAAGTTTGGTATAGATTATTCATGTTTCTTTTTTTTTACTGCCCAGAACACACCTGCAAGAGGAACTCCCCTGCATCAGATGAACAATTCTCATAAAAAAAGCAGATAAAAAGCCAGAGGTGCTGGACTGTCTGGCGTAATCGGAGATGGGCAAGTGATCTGCGTTGTGCACATCTGTTGGCCATCCCAAGGGATCATCTTGAGCAATTGACCCTTCCTGCCGTTTGTCAGGAAATGAAAAAAGATGGCACAGCGTTCCCAAGTGTGTAGACAGATCGGAAGCAGAGATGAAATAATTTCGAGTATCTGTCCACTGATCAGTGTAATAGTCTTCCTCTGATCTTGAGTTACGATAATACGAGTATTTTTGATATCCGCTAAAAAGACGCAGGTAAACCAATTTCTTGTGGGGTCTTGGCTAGGGTTACCATTCATAAAACAGAAAGCGTTAGAAATTCTACTGTACCTGATTAAAATATTGGCTGCTACTTATAATTTTGTTGTGGTCTGGGGTTATTAACTTGACTGACTGCTACGTAATCTGATACTTCACATAAGTGCGCATCTCTTTCAAAAAGTTGCTTGAACCCAGCCTCTTTTTCATCTGTGTATGTCTGACTCATAGTTATCTGCTCTCCGTTGAATATGTTTTTTCATAAGTAAATTTCTTAAAATCAGGCAATTTGTAATCGAAACTCTGGCAACAAAAGACTAAAAAATGAAAGGGGTAACCAAGGATGCTGTTCTTATCTCACTTGCCAACTGAACTCAAGCTGAGAGTATGACTTTTGACTCCCCTAATGCTAATGACCCCATAAGGGTCAATAATTGCACTACAAACTAAAATTTAACCAACATTTCACGGAAATTTGCATTGCGTTAATCCTAAATCAACGCAAACCGCTGAAATGTAAGAGGCTTGTGGCCTACCACGAATGCATTAGCGCTTTCAAACATGTTTGATAAGGAGCAAGCGAACAATTTGTTCGATTAGGTTTGAGCGTGTTGTGTTTGGTTCGTTGTGGTTCGATGAGGCGTGGGTTGGGCAGGGCGATGCACGTGCAAATTCTACGTCAATATCATAATCTGGTAATTTATCACAAAATTTCAAACTGAGTTGAACTTTGTTTGCTCTCAACTTTCGTAATGGAACACTTGCAACACTTTCACTTGCACCAACACAAACAACTAGTGATGGCACGATTAATCATGTGATCAGCAATGATCGAATATTATTTAATTTTTTTGTTTTAGGAAATAATTAAATATTGAACTTTATTATTATTATTGAACTTTATATATATTTATATAAAAAAATAAAAATAAAAATAAAAAAATTATATGAATGAAATCTATATACATACATAGATTTATCAAAAAAGTTAGTATTAAATGAATATGAAAATTGTTTTTATTTTAAAAATCAGCATTAAATAAATAAAATAAAAACATCTTTTTATGTATGTAGTATATTTTTTTATTGCTATTGCTAATATTTGCATTACATTCAAAATTATTAAATATTCCTTATTGGCACCTAGTACAAAAATATAATCGTTTGATTGCGATTAATAATCACAAGCTGCCAATTAATCGTATTGTTCAATAAGCGATTAATAAATTTGTTTTGCCATCACTACAAACAAGAACATGTCAACAAGTGGCAGAATACTGACAACATGTTGTATCCCCTGCCCCAAGTTCAAAGCAGCCGCCAGCATGTTGTGTTTACCACCCCAAGCAGAGTTCGTCGCAACTCGAACATGTGCGCAGGAAGTCGCATGTAGGATGCCGCAAGCTCGACTCGACGCGACCGAGCCGAAGCGAACCGAAGAAAGTGAAAGAAGGCCAAAAAAGTGGCGCAGCACGAACAAACAGTTTCAAAGCGAACGCAGCACGCAGCAGACGCAGCGCAAGGCTCGCTGTGTGTGTGTGTGTGTGTGTGGCGTCCTGAGTTGCCACTCGTATCGCCATTCGGTTGCATACTCGTAGGTGTGTGCTGTGCGTGTGTGTGCGTCGTGCGGCGTCGCTGCAACACTCGTTGCGTTCAGTTTTGAAGTTTCACTTGCGCCGCAGCCTGGCGTCAGTCGTCGCCGACTTGTTGTATCATTTGCATATTGATGACCGACATCTGGCAACCCCGCACAGTTATAATAATAATAATAATAAACAATAATATCAATTAATAATTAATTAATTAAAAACAATTAAATTGTTTCAAGTGCTGCATTAAAACAATATTTACGACAAATTGGAATTTAAATATTCTTTAACGATCAGCTGAGTGAGTTTTCAATTTATTTTTATTACTAATTAAATAAGCATAATTATTTAAATAAATAAATAATGATAACAATTAATAAACCAACACATTTAATTGTTTAAAGTGCATCCAATATTGTTTACGATTAATTTGAATTTGCAATCAATTCTTAATGATCAATTGATGGATTTTTGATTTAAATTTTATTACTTACTTACTTACCTTAATTAAATAAGCATAATAAATAAATAATATAATAAATATATAATAATAATAATTATAATATAATAATACATAATTCCAATTAATAAACAAAATCATTAAATTGTTTCAAGTGCATAATTAGAACAATATCCAAGGCTAATTTGAATTTGCAATAAATTCTTAATGAGGGAAATTTAAATATTCTTTTTCGAGTTAATTTTTTTCTCCAAATTAAAATACTAATGTAATACAAATATTTTCACTAAGCTGCTTTAATGCATAAATTCTGAACAATTCGATTTTTCCACATTCTGCGTAGTTCGAGTGGAAATTGTGATTTAAGAAGTTAAGTGTTTTAGCCGTAATTAAATTAAGGCCAGATATTCGTGTGTGGTTAAAACCCATTAAAGCAATTTGTTTCTAACACATTCCGTATAGGTAAAAGTTTTTTTTTTTGGTGCGTTTTGTGCATGCCGAAAAAGTTTCGCCTTCAGCTAAAGTTGGTGAATTTAAAATTTAGCTCTAATTAGTTTTTGCAGTTTCGAACTTTACAGTTGGAATTTGAAAACGAAACTTATTTCAGTGCAAACTTATTGTATTTAATATGTGAACAACTGAACTTATTTCACAATCAGCATTTAATAAAGAAAGTCGCAAATTAAGCTTAGACTTCCTTACGCTAAAATACAAGTGCAAAACAATTATACTATTGAAAACGAATTTATTTATTAAATTTACTTATTAATAATATTATTTTGATCTTCAATAAACATTTATTTACTTATAATTTAAATAAATCCTCAATGGGATATTCAAAGTTTTTTATTTAACCATTTTAAAAGATAAATAACTTGTGAATTATAATGAATTGTCACCTAAGACTAACAGTTTGCATTTATTAATTTGATGTTTTTCATTTCAATTTATTAATTTAAACAAATAGTATTAGGTTGTTTGGTAATGACATACCGGTTTCTTTATTGATTTTTGACGACTATTTTAATATAGTTAGCATTGTCCGATTTAAGTGATATATGTACCGTTGTTTTCGATGATTTTCTGCCATTTTGATGGTAATTTGTATATGCCTCTCCTAAAGAAGTCCTTGTCCCTACTGGCAAAAAACTCGGCGATTCGATTTTCACAATCCTCCCTTGAACTCAATTTTTGTCCATTGAAAAAATTTTGCATGGAAGCTCATGTAAACAAACTATATGTCATTTTAAAGGTATTGCCAATACCTTTCAAATGATATACAGCATTGCCAGATACCATTATATTTGACTTCACAAGCGAAGCGTAAAATTTGAATGTAAAAACCGGTATGTCATTCCCAAACAACCTAATATTATAATACTCTTCAAAAATCTCCCATTTTTGTGAAGAAATGTTTAAAATAATTATGCGTAAAAGTTTCAGTAAAAGTGTTATTGGTTTATTTATTCATTGCAGTTTACTGATCAATAAAATTAGATTTGCTATTAAAAAAAATATATGGGCGGATCAGATCAGACTGTAGAATACCCTGCACTCTATATTATTAGGTTGTTTGGTAATGACATACCGGTCTCTTTATTGGTTTTTGACGATGGTTCTAATAGTCACATGACGATCTCGATCCACTATTTCCATGATTTTATCCGTATCAACGGTCACTGGTCGTCCGGAAGGCTTGGGTGTTTCGGTATCAAAATTGCCACTTCGGAATCGCCAAAACCACTGTTCGGCAGTTTGAATCGAAAGTTTGTTATCTCCTAAGACAGCAATAATCTGTCTGCGAGATTCCGCAGCAGTTTTTCCTTGTGCGAAATAAAACTTCAAAATTGCCCGAATTTCTGCGTTTGTAAACTCCATTTCAATCAATTGTAATTTTTTAACGTGGAAGCTCATGTAAACAAACTATATGACATTTTAAAGGTGTTGCCAATACCTTTCAAACGATATACAGCATTGCATTCGAATTTTATATACAACTTAGCAGCAACGCGTCTTCTTACTACTTACTTGCTCTGGCAGAGGGCGAACGAAGCAAAATCAACAATATTGCATCCATAATATCTTCTGTATTTATTAACCGACTCTTTTTTTTTGTATGTTCAGTATTACACTTGTTATTTAAGTTTTATCGATTATCGATTAATATTTAAACATGATCGTATGTTATACAACTCTGAAAATTACTGCTCTAGATCTTAAAGTTCCTGGGATGTTAGCTTTGTGGGTTCTGTGATGCCACCCATTTAATGAACACAGGCTGGGCGTCTATCAGATCTCCCAAGAACTCTGGTCTATAAATATTTTATTGCGTGCATAAAGTCAATTCAAATGACACCGTAAGCTGCAGACTACGGCAAACTGCACGTAAACATTTGCGCTGCGCTTCGAGGGATAGTTTGTGCAGATTCTGGGAAGCCTGCTGATTTGATTAGCACTGCCGTAAGATTGGTAGGGATGAACGCAGTATGCGAGCAGCCATGAAATTTTAATTCAACTTTCTCCGCACTTTCAATGCACACGTGTGTGCGTGCGCCTCTGTGTGTGTGTGTGTGTGTGTTTGTGTGTGATAAAGTCAAACATTAACATTATGTGCCATGGCATAAAACTGGAAACTAAAAATAAAGAAACAACACAACAAAAGACAATGCAATTTTATTGCGTAATTTTTCCGTAACTTAAAGGGGATAAGATGGGTCGCTAGGGGGCCACAGGGGCGGTGGTGGGGCATTGGGTTAATGACAGGTCGGCGGTAATTTGCCAATGCGATGTGTGCCGGTGCCCGCTGCTTAATGTTGCCTTTTAGCGCTTTCTTCTTGTTTTATATCGGTTTGCTTACATTCAATTAGGCGAACGCACGAGCGAATGCCTTCTCGAAAGCCCAAAACAAAAAGGGATAACACGAAGGAGAAAACACACACAAAGAACCACGCCACACACTCAGAAAAACAAAGAGTGATTTGTTCTATTAATTAAAACTTTGTTTTGGCCTAAAATCAAATCGGTAGGGAATCGTCAATGAACTCAATTAATTAGAGCTAAATATGGCATTGATTTCAAATTGATTGCAAAAAATAATTAAATTAAGTACGAATTGTAACTTATTTCAATCTTAAATAATCATGAACATCACGCAAATAATTGCTGATTAGATAGGCAAAACTTTGATGCATCATCTCTCACTTAATTGTAAACCCATTTTCATCAAACGTACAGAATTCGTTGTAGTAGCTCGTTAATAATTTCTACCAAAGAAGACAGAATTATGTATATTTATATCTCTTAATTAGACAAATTTATTCAGACTCATTGTAGGCGGAATGGGCGCGGCATCCAACATAAAATATAAATTAGATCTGCGTTTTGTATATTCCAATTAATTTTAATATTTAAAACACGCTTTAATATAGCATTTCCATCATGGATCAAATATATTTTAGGGCTTATTTTGATATAGCAAATTCTTCATTAGGGTAAAAAACTTTTGATTTTTCTCTCAGTGCAGTCACTGTATGTTGTTTTGTTATTGTTTTTGTCTTTGCCATTTAACTGTATTGTTGGCTTTCGCCCGAGTCCTGCCACAATGTGTGTTTAATTGTATATTGCGTATACGCCACATTTGACGCATTGTGGGTGGTACTCCTGGCCGCCTTTGTACTCGCCTACGCCCCGTCGCCCCCTATAGGCGGCAGCGCCTGTTGTATGTGATGTTGTTCTGTGTTTTGTGGCATGTATATTTTAATTAGCACATGCGACAATACACACACACAGAAACACACACGCACGCACACAGACACATGAAGTAAATTGTTGTGTCTGTTTATTTTAGCGTAACGCTGTTGTATTGGCCGTGTTTATCTGTGTTCAAAATACCCTGTGGCCATAAAATATAGCAAATTAGAAAGGGTATGTAGAAATATTTTGACTAAAATATTTTTTAACATATTATAAAAATATTTTTAAAGCTTTGCTTTTAGAGTTATAAACATATTATATAATATTTTCTAACAAGTTTTAATTTCCAAACTTTTTACAGAGTATATTAGAGTGCTTTACTCCAGCTTTCTCTCTATTATTACTGAAATTTGTTAAAAGAGTGTTTTGTGTATTCTGTTGATGTCCTATGACTATATAATTGCGACATTTTAATGAATTGCAATGGGCACATTATAAATGATAAATTGTTCAACGAGCGGGTGCGAAATTTACGATCACACCAAATGAAACTTATAATGTGTTTAATAATTGCAGCATTTAATAGGCCAAAATGGCCATTAATTAATATGTAAACATCAAAGTTTTTCTGTTATTATTGCCGCGTTCCGTGTCAACCATTAGCTATTCTAGTGGAATCCAAATAAAGTTGTAATCGTTAAATTTTAACTAGCTATAAAAGGTTGGCTGTTGATATTCCGCAAAGGCGATTATATTTAAAATATTTATAGATTTAGAAAATTTAAGTATAAGTAGTTAGTAAACTGATAGAAATAGATGAATCTATAATATGCAAAAATAAGTTTATTTTTAATTCATTTGGGGAAGTATATTCAAAATAGATTAAATATCTTTTTATAAAAAAATTTAAATTAAAAAATTAAAAATTATCATATGCCATTATTCATATTTATACACTTCATTTACGGTTTAATTATGCAAATGAATTTCAATGAATTACATTTGTAATTTCGCTCATTAAACTTGTTGTTAAGTGAGCTGTAAAAATATGTGCCAAAAGCATTCTATTTTTTCTCATTATATACAGCAACAAATAAATTATCAATTGAAAACTAAATTGAAAGCTTCAATTTCGAGAAAATTTGAATATACTAAATAAAATAAATTATATTTTGAGATTTTAAAATCATTGTTCTGGTTCAATGAACTTGCAACTTTAATGCAACAGCTCAAATTAGAAGAAGGTAACGCTCTTTTGTTGTCAGCAGTCTACCAAACCCATGTCCATTTGGATTATTCTGTTTGCCAGGTCGGAGAATAATTACACGTACCTGGGGGCACTTTTTTTATATATTTTTTTTTTTTATTTATTTTTTGTTAATGCCTCAACGCATTACTTGACATTTTAGTTAACTTCATTTTTGTTTTGTTAACAAAAATAATCAGTGGAGAAAAGAAAAGGAAAGCCGAGCCAAGCCAATGGGGAGTAAAATGTATGTAAAAAGCAATGAATACGGCTTGCCAGAGTGTTGCAAGCTTTTGCTGCGATTTTCACGCTTGCATGGCTTTTTAACGGCAATAATTTTCTCTCTTCTTTTTGCTGTATTTTTTGGGACCTTTGTATGCTCTGCTGTTGGTTCGCTTTGTGTCTTTGAGTGTCTACGCAAGTCGGAATCAACGTAAAATATTTAACAACCTGAATGCACTCACACATTTATGAAAGTGTAAATATTTAATGATGAATGCCTTTTGCTACATCTCGTTCCACATTCACCAGGCACCAGGCACCAGGTAAAAGTTCCCACACACAGATTGCCATTAGTTGCATGTTGCCGCAGGCTCTATGCTTCCTAGTTACTACCATTTTGGTAAACGTTCGCAATGTGTGTGGTGGCAATGTGGTGCTGGTGATGTCGGTGGTGCTGGTGGTTTATATGGCTCTTTAATGGCCCCTAACAGCGGTTTATTGTTATATGCGGCGTATGCGTAATGTGCTGTGCATGGCCCAATGGTTCTTCATTATTAATTGAATGTGCTTTCTTGTGGCATAGAGACCTAGACGTGCCAGGTAAGAGAAGGCTTAGTTGTAGTTGCATTTTTTTTTTGTATTTTGCATCCAGGAATAATTAAATGTTGACCTGTTTCTGTTCATTCGCTTTACCTTGAATGCACAGTTAGAAAGTCATTCTTTGCAAGGTATAAATATATATGGTTATTGCTATTATTGGGAAAAATTTGAAGAGCATTCCTTAGGTATTTGTTCTAAGAAGTAATAGAAAAATAATATTACAAATGCATAAAGCATTATTTATTCTTTCAGCTGCAAACCACAGACTAGGTTTTACATAATTCATACCTAGTTACCAATTGGTTAATCGAAAAAAGTAACGTTCAGCAGACTCTTCTGCTAATTTTGAGCGAGTCTAGGATTTGGGTTCAGCGTTTAATAATTTAAGCAAAGTCGCGGGTCATAGATCATCATTCAAAGTAGCAACAAATTTGACACGTACTTACTTTCGCTTTTCTGTATAATTATTAAAAAAAAAGAAAAACGTGAACCTTGCGAAATGTAGCACTCATAATTAAATTCGTGATAAATGAAAGTCGACGTGGCGTGAAGGAGTTGCCCAAAGGACAACCTCGTCGTCGCGACTGTTAATCAACTCACACACACACACACAGATAGACATTGCCATACTTACTCAGTGCTGTAGTGCAAGGATATAAGTGGAAGACAAGCGTCAAGCGTAATGAAAACCATTAAAAATGGCGCTGGTTTAAATGAGAAAATCGATAGAGAGAGAGGCAAAAAAAGGGGGAATACTCTTGCCACGAACGAAGCGTCTAAAGTGAAAACTGATAGAATGCAGGACAACCCAACGAATATATGACCTGGACATGCCGCATTCTTTCTAGTTACTACACACACATACATATTTGTACATATATATATTTATATATATGTATACTTAGGGGCCATGGTATACTATGGTTCGCAATTATTCATATTGCACGGCATCGTTGGAGCTTTGAAAATTTCCTATCCTTCGTCGTGTGGCAAAAGGCGTATAATTCATATGGTGCATCGTCACGCTCGTTTCTCCATCCGTCTTTGTTTGTCTCTCATGGCGCAGAATTATTAGAATTATTGGTTCACCTGGCCAGCTAACCAGCATATCATTTTCAATTCCCCAACACCATTTAGTATATTTATGTCAGTGGAGCAAAATGTTCTCGGTCTAAATGACAAACAACAGTAATTTCAGTTGGCTTATTATTTACTTATTTATTTATACTTAATACGATAATTATTTATTCAATCTTAGAAAGTAATATCAGATAAATTATTAGAGTTTATGAAGTTTTGAATGTTATCTAACAAATACAATAAATACAATAAAAATATTTAAAAATTGCTTTAATTTTCACAGCATCAAAAATTATTATTTTCTAAACTCAAAATGTATAATTATAAAATTGTTTTTTTTTTACTATAAACTATAAAGTGTCTATGAACCACAAATACTGTAAAGCTTATACATAGTACTTTATTATTCGATACATTTATTAAAACTAACTAAATAATGATGAAGGAAATAGTTTGTAACTTATAGTAAGAAGAGCTTTTATCATCAATCAAGCAATTGTCTGTAAGGTCTGCTTAGGATCTCAAACTTTATGAAAGATACAAATAAAAACAATGTTTTCTATATTCTCACTCACATATACAGAAAAGTTTGACAATTTTCGTTTCTAACGTCACTGATGAGCATGTTGGCAACATTCGAAATAGTACTATCTGACCAAAGCCAAATTTGTCCATTAAAAATCTTCCATTGCTAGACGTCGAGCCCGAATTCTCACCTTCAGTTTCTTTTTAATATTTTAGTGTTTCATATTTGTGTAGTTTCTGCAGTGTAAATTTAATTGTAATATAAATTCTACAAACATCCACATCTCTATAAAATTAAATATCAATTAATAGCTTTCCATTGAGCATTTAGTGCAGTTACTTTTATTAGAATTAAACGTAGATCATTCATCTGGATAATGGTTCAATTAATCAATGACTTCTAATTGACAGAAGAGCTGTGACCTGTGACATTCTGCCTGTCCAAGCGGCAGTTGTGGCTCCACTGCGTATGCGCAATTTGCATATTAGTATTATAAAATAGTGCTCGTCTCCCAGTGGCAACAGTTTTAGCCCCAAGTGCCGCAAGTCGCACCCAGCACAACTGCTGACCCTCTGCCAGTTGAAAAGCTGTCGGACACAGGGCGCAGCTGAAAGTACAAGGCTGAAGTGCATTAAAAATTCATTAGTTATATGCATATATATAATGAAGTTTTAATGCTTTAATTCATTGCACAATTTAATAATTGATTTTAGTGTTGGATTATTAAAAATATATAAACTGAATAGCGAACTGATTAACATGGCTCAATGGCCCTGGATTCTTTCTATAAATATAATAAATCTTTAATATTTTTAAACTTTTGAAGTACCCTTGGAATCCCAGAGCAGTTGCTGCGCAAAAAAAATTTAAAATTCCCTTTTGGCAAGAGCTTTAAATTGAATGAGCAGGCTCCGAAAGGGCACAGCAAAGCAGAATGCAAGAAAAACAAATCATTTTGATTTACGCAGTTTGATGCGAGCCATTGTACAGCCTGGCGCTGACAAGACGCCCCATGGTGCAAGGACAAGATGCCCTCTAATTGGTACAAATTTTTTGCACTGTTGCCACATGCTGTAGCATTGTGCATTGAGCGTTGTGCATTGCCACTGGCTGCATTTGAATGCCAGGCACGTAGCTGAGCCCAGCTAATGGAATTAAACAAAATTATTTTATGGTCTGGCCAGTGTCAGGAAATGTAAATTTTCAGCGCGTGACAGCAGCAACAGCTGAGCTGACACTCCTTTTCGAGCATTTGTTGCAATTAGATGGCATTGCCACCTGCCACAATACCAATTGGCCAGCCACAGTCCATCTTCTGTCCATTATCCACAATATACCCGGGGTATACTGCACATTTTGCCGTTTTCCCTAAGGCTACGTGATGTTGTCATTGTGCGCTGTTTTTAGAAAATGTAATCGATAAAGGTGGAAAAGGGTGTATAGATTGAAATCAAAGTAAGGTATACGGAGCCACAGGCATCAACTGGGACCAAATAAAATTAAATCACTGAAATTAGAAGTAGACTTACTGGCCAGATATCCATTACCTATTATCTAAATGCAATCTTTTTCAGTTGTTTGCTGAGCTAAGAGTTACCTGCATTCAATGAAAATTACCAACAAATTTAAGGCTTTATTTATAGTTTATAAACTTAAAACTCTTTTGAAAGTAGCAGTATATGTTTTCAGTCTGGTCACAGGTGTGAAAAACTAGACAATAAAATAAAATATGTAACAGCAAAAAATTGCACAGGAAAAGTTGAGTTACAAAGTTTTGCCTGCTGTAAATTTTAATGACTAAGCAGATAGAATGCGCTTGGAATTTTAAGCTTGTATATCCAAACTTTACCAGTAAGAAAGAAGCAGATCAGGCGGACAGAATGCTACAGTAGGGTATAACCGAGAGTAGGAGATTCCGTATTATCAGTATCAATAATAGAATATAAACACTAAGCGCTCGATTATGCAAACTAGTTCTCTGTCAATCTTGTGAAGCAAATTTTCTGTTGCATATCTTCACTTTTAATACGATAAAACTCATTTAATTTGATATTCAGAAAATGGCTTCCTCTCTATATGTTTTTTATAACAAACACCAAGTTATGTTAGAGTTAGCAAATTGATTTAATTATGAACGCAATACATTTTCTGCCAGAGCTGCTTTTTTCTCAGCACTTTGATGCTTGTTGCCTGCTAGACCAGCACACTCGACTGCAGGCTGATTACCTCGTTGTGTTTATTGTGTTTGCTTGGCCAGGCGAATGTCCTGGCAATCGTCAAGTTCGTTTGCTGCAGTGTTGTTCTTGAACCTAATGCCACAACAACTGTGTGGCAAATAATACTCTGAAAGTCGTATACTCGCCCTGCTTTTTCCAGTTTTTCCCCGTTCCAACTGGCTGTGCGCATTTCGCTTTCAAGGTTCAGTGACATTTGCGAAGCGCTCTATTTGATTAGGTATACGAAGTATGCATGCTGTGGGTCATGATACGGGAAGAAGGAGAGGAATGGCGTCTAAATGCAATTATCTGCAAGCTTGCAGGCAACTCACGATGTTGACGACGACGCGTGCTCAATGCCAAGCCAAATTGCATTTGAACACTTGGCGGGTTTATCACTTCATTGTTGCTGTTGCTGCCACGTGTTGCCATGATAATGACCGTCATTTGCAAGGCAAAACTGAGATTTGGCTAAGACCATGTCTGCGTTTCTTACTGCAGCCTTTAAGTCTAGCCGAGCATACCGCTTAAAGAACTTTCTGCTCTAACATTCGTAGCATACATTCCGGCGAAGGTGAAACTGTCCGCCCAAGTGGCTGCTGCTCTGCTCGCTTTTTGTTTTTGTAAAAATAAACTGCAACTAAAACAAAATATGCTGCTGTGACACTACAAGCAAATGCCTTTGTCCCTGTGCGAAGATAACAGCAACAGCAATAAGAAAAACAACCGCAACAATTGCGTCGAGGGGCAACACAAAGGGAAGCCTGAAGATAGTTTTTTAGTTTCTAATACCCTGCACTTATGGGCAATGATCGTTGGGTATTATCAACTATAACAATCGGCGAACAGTATATTTATATTGTGTGGACCTTTCAGTATAGAAACTTTATCTTTAAAATTTATTTAATGATTTTATTCAGATATTTAATTGTTTTGTGAAACTAAGAAAAATGTATTCAATTATATATTTATATACCAAGGGATACGTTCTTCTTCATTTAGGTTCAGGATGCTTGCTTAGTAGTATTCTATTTTTATACCCTGTGCCCATTTGAAAAATGGGAAAAACAGGGTTAATAACTTTGTCAGAATGTATGTAACAGGCAGAAGGAGGCGTGGCAGACCCCAAAAGTATATATATTATTGATCAGGGAGACAAGGTCAGTCTATATAGCCATGTCCGTCTGTCTGTCCGTCTGTCCGTCTGTCCGTCTGGATGAACGCGTCGATTTCGGAAACTACAAAAGCTAGAGATGCCGTGTTGGTTGC